>PJEM01006142.1:0-102091 GCA_004023845.1 Helogale parvula
AGGGTTTTCTGTATATATAGTGTCACCTGTAAATACAGTTTTACTTCTTCTTCACCAATTTGGATATGTTTTATTTCTTTTTCTTCCCTAATTGCTGTGGCTAGGAATTCTTACTGGGTTTTAATTAAAGTGGTGAGAGTGGGCAGCCTTGTCTTGTTCCTACTCTTAGAGGAAAAGCTTTCAGCTTTCAGCACTGAGTATGATAACTGAGGGTTTGTCATAGACGGCCTTGATTGTTTGGAGATGTGTTCCCTCTGCACATGCTTTGTTGAGAGCTTTTTTCAGAAGTAGATGTTGAATTTTGTCAAATGCTTTTTCTATATCGAGATAATAATATGATTTTTATCCTTCATTTTGTTTATGTGGTATATAATGTTGACTTGTGGATATTGAACCATGTTTGCATCTCTGGAATAAATTCCTTTTGATCATGGTTATGATCCTCTTAGGGTATTGTTAGATTCAGTCTGCTAATATTTTAGGGAGGATTTTTACACCGATGCTCATTAAGGATATTGGCCTATAATTTTCTTCTTTTGTGTTGTATTTCTCTGGTTTTGGTATCAAGGTAATGCTGGTTCATAAAGGAATGTGGAAGCATTCCTTCCTCTTCAATTTCTTTTGGAATAATTTGAATAGGATAGGTACTAACTCTTTAATTATTTGGTAGAATTTGCCTGCTCTTGGACTTTTTTTTTTAATTTCTCATTGAGTTTTATTTCTCATAATCAGTCTTTTCATATTTTCTATTTTTTTGTGATTCATTCTTAGGAGGCTCTGTGTTTTAGGAATATATTGATTTCTTCTAGTTTTTCCAGTTTGGAAATTGGCATATAATTGTAGTAATCTCTTATGATCTTTTGTATTTGTGTCATTTGTAATTTCTCCTCTTTCATTTTTGATTGTATTTGACCACATCTCTTTGTTCTTGATGATTCTGACTACAGGTTTATCTATTGTTATCTTTTCAAAGAACCAGCTTTTGGTTTCATTGGTCTTTTCTAATTTTTTTTGTCTCTGTTTATTTCCACTGTTATCTTTATTATTTTCTCCTACTAACTTTGGGCTTTACTGGTTTTTCTTTTTTTCTAGTTCTTTTAAATATGAAGTTAATATCATTTACTTGAGGTATATCATTTTTTTGAGGGAGGCCTGTTTTGCTGTAAACTTCCCTCTCACAACTGCTTTTGCTTTTGGCCATCGATTTTGGTATGTTGTACTTCCATTTTTATTTGTCTCAAGCCATTTTTGATTTCTTCTTGGATTTCTTAGTTGACCCTTTGGTTGTTTAGCAGCATGTTGTTTTTGTCTCCATGTGTTTGTTTTTTGCAGTTTTCTATTTGTAATTGGTTTCTAGTTTTATGCCATTGTGGTAAGAAGAGATGCTTGATATTATTTTAATTTCTTAAATTTATTAAAACCTGTGGTCTAACGTGTTCTTTCTTGAAGAATGTTCCATGTGCACTTGAGAGGAATGTGTATTTTGCTTTTGGATGGAATGTTCTATAAATATCTGTTAAGTCCATCTGGCCTAACATGTCTTTTAAGGCCAGTAAGTTTCCTTGTTGGTTTTCTGTCTGGATGATCTATCTACTAGTGTGAAGTCTTTAAGTCCCCTGTTGTTATTGTATTGTTGCTGATTTTTCCCTTTGTTAACATTTCCTTTATATATAGTAAGAGCCTCTATGTTGGGTGTGTAAATATCCATAAATGTCTCCTTTTCTTGGATTGACCTCTTTATCATTATGTAATCCGTGTCTTTGTTTTTTGTTACAATATTTGTTTTAAAGTCCTAATTTGGTAAGAGTATTACTACTCCTGCATTTTGTTTTTATTTGCATGGGATATCTTTTTCCATCCTTTCACTTTCAATCTGTATGTGTCTTTGGATCCGAAGCTATTCTTTTGTAGGCAGCATATAGATGGGTCTTATTTTCCTTATCTCTTCATTCACTCTATGTCTTATGATTGGAGACACTTACAGTTCAAGTGATTATTGAGAGGGGTGTGCACGTATTGCCATTCTGTTAATTTTGTTCTGGTTGTTTTTGTAGTTCTTCTGTGTCTTCTTTTGGTCTCTTCCCTTGTGGTTTGCTGGTTTTCTTTAGTGTTATTTTGGGTTCCTTTCTCTTTATATTTTTGTATATCTTTTATGGGTTTTTGGTTTGTGGTTACCATGAGTTTCATATCTGTATACATACATATATATGCGTGTGTGTGTGTGTGTGTATCAGTCTATTTTAAGCTGATAGTTGCTAAAGTTTGAAAGCTTTCTAAAAGTCTTACATTTTTACTCTCCCCATACATACTATGTTCTTGTGATCATATTTTACATCTTTTTTTTGTATTCCTTAACCACTTATTGTAGTTATAGTTGATTTTTACTAGTTTTGCCATTTAATGTTCATGGTAGCTGTTTTGGTAGGTTTTTTCCCCTTTATTTTGTTGTTTCTAGTTATAGCCTTTTCTTTTCCTTTTTTTTTTTTTTTTTAAAGTAGGCTTCATGCCCAGCCAGCATGGAGCCCAACAGAGAACTTGAATTCATGACCCCAAGATGAAGACTTGAGCAGAAACCGAGTTGGCCACTTAACTGACTGAGCCACCCAGGGGCACCTAGTCACAGCTTTTCCTTAAAGAGGACCATTTAACATTTTTTGTAAGATCAATTTAGTGGTGATGAACTTTAATTTTCACTTGTCTGGGAAACTTTGTCTTTCAGTTTTGAATGATAGCATATAATTTTGTTTATGATATAAAATGACATTTTGTGTGTTCCATTTGGTTGATTTTTAAAAAACCTTTTTCAGGGGTGCCGTGGTGGCTCAGTTCCGACTCTTGCTCTTGGCTCAGTTCATGATCTCAGTTAGCGGGATTGAGACCCCATCAGGCTCTGCACTGTTAATGAAGAGCCTGCTTGGGTTACTCTCTCCCTCTCTCTCTGCCCCTCCCCTGATCATGCTCGCTTGCTTGCTCGCTCGCTCTCTCTCAAAATAAATAAGTAAACATAAAAAAACCTGTTTTTTATAGGAAATATTAATAAGTAGTATATTAAATTTAAAGAAAGGAAACTACTCTGACATTTTCCAGGCTTTTGCACCCATATGTCCTTTTTTCTTTTCTGTTTTCAAAAAATATTTAGAGTTTTCGGGCATCTGGGCCTGGGTGGCTCAATTAAGTGTCCAACTCTTGGTTTTGGCTCAGGTCATGATCTCACAGTTCTAGGGTTGAGCCCTGCACTGGGCTCCGGTCCGATAGTGCCAAGCCTGCTTGGGATTTTCTGTCACCCTCTCTCTGCCACTCCCATGCTCACTGTTTCTCCAAAAAAAATATTTTTTAGAGTTTTTTTTTAAGAGTAGATATAAAATTAAAATCCAAGCAAATCTTTATGAAAACTGTTAGTGAAAAGGTCATACCTAGTAAGGGAGCAATTTTCTTATATCTAAGGATTATGCATTAGCAGTTGCTCCTGGAACTTCTTTTCTAGATATTTCCACACCTTAAATGGTTATAAATAATAATTCCATAAATATATCATTTTGTTTTCATTATTTGAGTATCTATCAGTACCTTAAGTTATCTGCTTTATTTTTACATACACATGTGTATGTAAACATATACACACATTTAATATAGATAAAAATGAAATTTTTAATTTTAAAAAAATGTTTATTTTTGAGAGAGCTCAAAGTGTGAGTGGGGGAGGGCCAGAGAGAGGAGGAGACACATCTGAAGCAGGCTGTGGGCTCTGAGCTGTCGGCACAGAACCCAATGCGGGGCTGGAATCCTGAACCATGAGATCATGACCTGAGCCGAAGTTGGACACTTAACCAGTTGCAACACTCAGGTGCCCCATCAGTAGAATTTTTAAAAGTAAAGTGCACGTATACACACATATGGGTATACCTTGATGAATACTCACACATTTGATACATCTGTGTAGACAGCACATTTTGGAGTACGTTTTACAAATAATTTTCCTTGATTCGTGCAAGAGAAAGCAGCACTGATTCACATCACGAATCTAGATGTGCATTTTATGTTGGCTGAAGATGTCTGGTTATTTCTACCTCAGGTGTTTTTCCGACTCAGATGCTCAAGGTCAAGCTATCTATCCCAGAACATTAGCATCTTGATCATCCATTAGTCTGTCTAATTTTCAGAGGAGAATCTTGACCTTGCCTGTTTTAGCTTCCTCAAAGCTGCCGTGAGCTGGCTTTTTATTCAAGTCTGCATTCTTGTAATGCTCCTCAGCTTTACAGAAGAATCTTAGCTCTGCTCTTAGACTTCCTGTTAAGGCAAGTGGATTTGTATTTGTCTAGCTACTCCAGACATGTCCTTAAGGGAGGATAAACAAGCCCCCTGCCACTCGATATTTGTCAACGTCTTGTTCGAAAGAGGCAGTATTTAGGGAGGATTGCTCGGAAGGTATGTGGCTCATGCATAATACTGATTGTTTTATTTTTATTTTTTATTTTATAATTTTTATTTTTGAGAGAGAGAGAGAGAGAGAGAGAGAGAGAGACAGAGACACAGAGAGAGAGAGAGAGAGAGACAGAGAGAGAAAATGCGAGCGAGCGAGCATGGGAAAGGGCAGAGAGAGAAGGAGACACAGAATTGGAAGCTGGCTCCAGCCTTTGAGCTGTCAGTGCAGAGCCTGAAGTGGAGCCTGAATCCATGAATGGCAAGATCATGGCCTGAGCCAAAGTCAGACCTTTAACTGAGCTCCCTAGGTGCCCCTATATGAGTTTTAAATATACTCCTGGGTCAAGTCAGGTTAGCAAAAGAGCAAAAGAACAGCATCTTTATATCCTGTTTTATTGATCTCTAACAGACTTTACGGAATTGTTAGTTGATGTTACATTAGCAGGTGATGTCATGGCTAACTCAGGACTTCCCCTGGAGGCTGTAGATCCTCTGGCCCCATCACCTAATTTTCCTTCTCAGTGAAAGCAAGTGGGATCCATGAACTGTGACTGTCATTTGCCCTTAAGTGAAATATTCCTCAAGTTTCTCTGCTCCTTCCAGAAAGATAGTCTTGATGTCTGCAAAGAGGAAAGGCATAGTTCAAATCCCGACTCAATCTCTTTTGCTTAGAAACCGTATATGTGAGCTTTTTGTGTCTTTTTGAATGTATACACATGCGATTAAAATGTTGTTCAATACTTCATGTATTAGAGCAGTTTCAGGTTCATAGCAAAATGGAGGGGAAGGTACAGAGTTTCCCACCTACTCTTTAACCCCCGTGTGTCCATAGCCATCCCTCTGCCAGGCTGGTACATTGTTAGAGGTGATGAACCGACATTGATCCGTCATAATTCCCCAAAGTCCACAGTTTATATTATGGTTCCCTCTTGGTGTTGTGCATTCTTTGGGTTTGGACAGATGTACAAGGACATGTGTGCATCATCAGGGAATCCTGCAGCGTTCTCACTATGCTCCACCTGGTGATCCCTTCACTCCCAAGCCCTGCAACTGCTCATCCTTTTACTGTCTTCATAGTTTTGCCTTTTTCAGAATGTCATATGATTGGATTGATACAGTATGAAGCCTACTCATATTGGCTTCTTCCCCTCAGTAACATGCGTTTAAGTTTCTCCCATGTGTTTTCATAGCTTGATAGTTCATTTCTTTTTAGTGCTGAATAATATTTCATTGTCTAGATTACTACAGTGTATTAATCCATTTACCTACTCAAGGACAGACATCTTGGTTGCTTTAAGGTTTTGGCAATTGTGAATAAAGCTGCTACACATATCCCTGTGCTGGTGTTTGTGTGGACATAAGTTTTCAACTCCTTTGGGTAAATACCAACGAGCATGATTGCTGAATGGTGTAATTTTTTTTAAATGTTTGTTTATTTTTGAGAGTGAGTGAGCCGAGGAGGGGCAGAGAGAGAGAGAGAGGGAGACAGAGGATCCGAAGCAGGCTCCACACTGACAACAGCGACCCTAATGTGGACCTCAAACTCATGAACTGTGAGATCATGACCTGAACGGAAGTCAGATGCTTAACTGACTGAGCCACCCAGGTGTCCCTGCTGGATGGTGTATTAAGAGTGTGTTTAGGGGCACCTGGGTGGCTCAGTCGGTTAAGCATCTGACTTCAGCTCAGGTTGTGATCTCACTGTTCGTGAGTTTGAACTCGGCATTGGGCTGTGCTCGGACAGTGCAGAGCCTGCTTGGGATTCTCCCTTTGCCCCTCCCTTGCTTGTTCTCTCTGTCTCTTTCGATCTATCTCAAAATAAATAAACTTAAACCGAAATTCTAAAACAAAACAAAACAAACAAAAAATGTGTTTAGTTTGCTAAGAAACTGCCAGACTGTCTTCCAAAGTGGCTATACTGTTCTTGTGTTCCTACCAGCAATGAATGAGAATTTCTGTTGCTTCACATTCTCACCAAGATTTGATGGTGTTGGTGTTTTAGATTTGGGCAATTCATGTGAATGGGTCATGGTATCTCATTGTTACTTAATTTGCAGTTCCCTGATGACATATGCTGTGGAGCATCTGTTCGTAGGCCTATTATTATGATGATGATTATTATTTTTGTGATCTGTGTATCTTCTTTGATGAGGTATCTGTTAAACTCTTTGGCCCATTTTTTAAATTGGATTCTCTGTTTTAAGAGCTTTTGGAGGGCACCTGGCTGGCCCAGTTGGTGGAGCATGTGACTCTTGATCTTGGGTTTGTAAGTTCGAGCCCCTTATTGGGTGTGGTGGTTACTTAAAATCTTTAAAAAAAAAAAATTCCACGTTTTTGTATACTTCATATAACAGATCTTTATCAGGTGTGCCTTTTGCAAATATTTTCTCTCTGCCTGTAGCTTGTGTTAGTCTGTTGATAACTCTCTTTTGCAGAACAGAACTTTTCATTTTTAATGAAATCTAGCTTGAGGCACCTGGGTGGGTCAGCCCGTTAGGCGTCTGACTTTGGCTCAGGTCATGGTCTTGGGATTTGTGGGTTTGAGCCCCGCATTGGGCTCTGTGTTGACAGCTCAGAGCTTGGAGCCTGCTTCGGATTTGGTTGTCTCCCTCTTGCTCTCTGTCCCTCCCTTGTTCACACTCTGTCTCTCTTTCAAAAATAAACATTAAAAAAATTTAATGAAATCTAGCTTACCAATTTTTTATTCATGGATTGTGCCTCTGTATTGTATCTAAAAAGTCCTCACCCCACCCCAGGTCATCTAGGTTTTCTCTTGTGTTATCTTCTAGGAGTCTAAAAGTTTTGCCTTTTCCATTTAGGTGTGTGATTCATCCTGTGAAATACTTTGATTAATATAATTCTTTAAAAATGGAATATACCAGTTACAGTTCATGATAAGGTAAAATAATTCTACCTTTAATTACCAAGTTGGTTTCTATCGATCCTGCCAGCCATTTAGCTTCCTGTTGTACTGAAACATCCAAGAAGTAGATGGTTGGGGGCAGTCCCACAAGGAGATCCTCAGTGTCCTTTAATGTCACTAGAGGAAAAGTAACATGCACTTACTTGAAAGGATTGTGGTCTTCAAAATGTCTCTCGAGCTTTATAGCTTTCTCAAAAACAGCAGCCCAAACAGTATAGCTGGTGTTGTCTGATAAACTCCAATTTGGAGGTCTTCACATCCCTCAAAGACTAGCTCAAATGTCTCTTAATCTTCGAACTTAAGGATTCAGTTCAGTTCAGTTAAGTCACCTTCTTAACTGGCCATGTCAGAGTCCAGTGGCCTCTCCCAGCCAATAGTCATGGAATGGGGAACCTGCTGTGGACCTTAGAGATCATTGGATTAATCTCTTTAGCCTTTATCTGGGAAAATCAGTTTGGGGCACTATAGGGCTGGCTGTGGCCATGTCACTGTTACCAGAAGAACCCTGGAACCAGGACTAGACTCCAAATTCCCGAAGTCCAGCTCCCGTCTCTTTCCATTCTGGTGTCCCATCCTTTGTGAATGCTTCAGTCTTAACACACTCTAAATCAAAATTTCAAATAAGATGCTCTGTTTTTTTAAATTTTCATTTGAAGGACTCCTTACTAGTTCTATCTTTAAAATATTCAAACTGGGGGCACCTGGGTGGCTCAGTCAGTTGAGTGTCCGGCTTTGGCTCAGGTCATGATCTCACGGTTCATGGATTCAAGTCCCGTGTCAGGCTCTGTGCTGACAGCTAGCTCCGAGCCTGGAGCCTGCTTCAGATTCTGTGTCTCCCTCTCTCTCTGACCCCCTCCCCTGCTCACGCTGTCTCTCTCTCTCAAAAATAAATAAAACATTAAAAAAATTTAAAAAATATTCAAACTTCGTAGGCCAACTTCTATGGCTAATTCTAATTTTATATTGGTGGGAATTTTGTTAAGAATGAGGACAGATTAGCTTCTTTGCTAAGTGATCTTGGTTCTTTGGTATCTAAGGAGGACGGAGACCTTTGCTCAAGTTGGTTTGTCATAAGCCAGCCTCGTGAAATGCAAAGTCGACTACAGTTTATCGGGCATTAGTGAGTCAGGCCCCTTCTTGGGCATTGAGGACATGGCCTTGAACAAGCCCTGTGCTGTACCTCTTGTCCTAGAGCTTTCTTGGGAAGGAAGTAGCCACCCCTATTTGGTTCCCCTTCTCCACCGTTAATCCTAGGGCAATGGAATTGGAACAAAGGGAAAGTGCTCTTCCCTCTAACAAAGATCCTAATCCAGTCAGATGTACAGGGTTTTATACAAATGAAGTAATATTCATATAATCCCTGATTCCATAGACTCAGCAGCCTAGAGGAACGTGTCTTGACCTATAGACAGTATGTGGTATAAGCAGGATAGGGACTTTAGAATAAAGATGCTGCATCTTTTAATCTCATTTTCTATATGTGTGAATTGGGACTAATCGTCTCTTGTTAGGGATGAGGTTACTAAGGTAGATGACTGGGGTAGTGTGTGTGAGAAGCTCTGTAAATGGTCCTTGCTGTTGTTGCTCTCATTAAGTACAGAATAGCTGAGGAAATGAAGATCAGAGAGTGCTTCGGTTTTCTTCCCATAGTAGTGATACAATTCTTAAGTCTTTTTGTTTTCGTATGGTACAAATTAAGCTCATGGCGATAATACCCTGCTTCCAAGAATGTATCCAGGAAATCAGCTGAAATCCCACCTCTAAGGAAAGAGCCCTGGAACGAGGATGCCATCATTATTGGGAGATATTGTCCCCAGTGGTTAAAACCAGGGCCGAGTCACCATGGACAAGCTGCTTAACCCATCTGTGCCTCAATATTGTCATCTGGAAATTAGGGGTAAACGTTGGATAGGGTTGTTACGGAAATGGCATGAGTGTATACGGGCGAGGTGCTTAGAACAAGTTCTTGTTAGAAATACTATTTTTTGTTACTGAGAAAAATCTTTTTTTTTTTTAAGTTTATTTCGAGACAGAGTGCACAGGAGGAATAGAGAAAGTAGGGGGGAAAGAGAGAGAGAGAGAGAGAGAGAGAGAGAATGAATCAATCCCAAGCCGGCTTCACACTGTTAACTCAGAGCCCAGTGTGGGGCTCCGTTTCACAAACTGAGATCATGACCTGAGCTGAAACCGAGAGTCGGATGCTTAACTGACTGAGCCACCCAGGCACCCCAAAAGTCTTGATTTTTATAGGAGTAAATCATAAGCTTCAGTAGTTAATTTGTAAGTAAATTTAGTCTCATCCTAATATACCAGTTGCTTGTGTCCTGTTACCCTTCCATATTTAAATGCCATCTGAATGGAAGCATTACTTTTGTGTTTTTTATTCTGTAGATTAGTTACCTTACAATATGATTTGTTATTAGGGAGCACTTTTATAGTATTATTAAAATAAAGACATATCAGTCTGGAATTAGGAAAAAATACTGCCTTGCAATAGTTGAGTTTTTTTTTTTTTTTTGAGAGCCTGAACGCTTTATGAATTGTAACTGTCCACTGGTAAGTACAGGTGATCGAATGTGTAAGGAAGTCCTGAAGAGAATGTGTAAGGAAGTCCTGAAGAGAAAGCCGTCACTTGAGTAAAAGCTAGATGTAATGAGAAATGGATTTGCTCACTGTTGTTAGTAATAAGGAAGTATAGTTATGTGAGTCTAAAATACTAGCCTCTAACTTTTCGTCAACTCTTTAAAATTGTAAGTGATTTTTAGGCTCTTAAAAATGAAAATACAGACCATAAAATGGCTTACAAGGTGCAGTATGATCTTACCCCTCTCCATATTTCCTTCCCGATTTTGTCAGAATTTCTCTGTGGCTCATTGTGGTTCCAGCCACACTTTCAATATGCTGGCTCTTCCTCAGAGCCCAAGCTCAGGATGGACCTGCTGCTAGAATTCACTCATCTCTTACCTGACTTCCTCTGCTCACCCCCTTAGTTCAGGTCTGTTTAATTTCACTTTCTCAGAGAAGCTTTTTCCCGTTCAAAAACAAAATTCAACCAAGTAAATTTGAAGTTCTAATTGGCTTTATTAAATGATTCAAGAATTGGGGGTATCTGGGTGGCTCAGTTGGTTGAGTGTCCAACTTCAGCTCAGGTCATGATCTCACTGTTAGTGGGTTCGAGCTCCATGTTGGGCTGTGTGCTGGCAGCGCGGAGCCTGTTTGGGATTCTCAGTTTCTCTCTCTCTGCCCCTCCCCCCCCATAAGTAAATAAACAAATAAACTTTGGGGAAAAAAGAGGACAACAGATTGTTCCCTAAGTTCACAACAGAGGTAGTGGGCTTTCGTTGTTTTTATTTTTAAAGACCAGTAGATCCGAGCCAATAGGTTAAAGATGCAGATAAATGATATATGCAGGTAAATGATATATAAAGACTAGTTAAAGACAGAATTAGGAGCTCAGTCCACATTAAAATGCCTTTATACCTAAAACAGTAAGTTCTACTTGGATTTCAGTGCAGAGCCTGACATGGGGCTCCATCTCACGAATGCATGAGATCATGAGACCAAACAAATCAAGAGGTGGGTGCTTAACCGCCTGAGCCACCTGGACATCTGTGTTGCCCTCTTTCACGCATAACTTCCGACAGGCTGTGTGTCCTGAGCCCTCCTGTTTCTTCAGCGCCTAATCATGGTGCATGACACTGATGTTTCCTGCCTTTCTGACCACTTTCTGTTCGCAGAGATGTTGTTTCTACTCGGTTCTTCCTCACCCACAACCTCCATGCTAATAAAACTAGTAGAGAAGATGTTTTCTAAATGGTATTTTTATATTAATATTGACAGCATTTTTACTGTTGTGTCAGATTAATTATCCAGACACAGTTTAGCACATGCCCTTTCCTTCCTGCGCGTCCCTCCCCCCATATAAACTCCCAGGGCTGGCATTCGAGACCATTTTCTAATCTTATCTCCCACTTTCGTTCCAACATTTACCTTTTATTTTATCCCAACTGTAATAAACAGTTTCCTTAACATGTCGTCTGCTTCCCACTCCCATATGTTTGCTCAAGCTGCCGGGGACGGCATAGATTAATAATTCAGCTCTGTAGCCAGACTCCCTGTACTTGTCTTTGATAGTTTGAAATTATATTTTGTTTAAAAAATGCTCCATGGGGCCCCTGGGTGGCTCAGTCAGTTGAGTGTCTGATTTCAGCTCAGGTCATGATCTCCCAGTTCGTGGGTTCGAGTGCTTAGTCGGGCTCTGTGCTGACAGCCCAGAGCCTGGAGCCTGCTTCAGATTCTGTGTCTCTTTTTTTCTCTGCCCCTTCCCTGCTCATGCTGTGTCTCTCAAGAATAAACAAATATGAAAAAAATTTGAAAACAACAACAACACAACAACCCTCCAAGACCAGGACAGGCGTCTGTCTTGCTTATCTCCTCAGCCTCCCATCCCCAGGCTGAGCACTGGGTTTCCTCATTGTACTTATTTTCTTTGCTAACCAGACTGATACCCAGTCCTTGGGTCCCAGTTGCTGCTCTTAGTCCCAGTTCTCCTTAGGACAGGGCTCCCCTCAGGTCCCCACAGCCCTGTTTTCTCTGGAGCCTTCTTTCCTGGGCACTGAAGCCCCACCTCTGCGGTCAGGTCTGAGGCTCAGGGCCCCATAGAACTGCCTTCCTCACTACCTGGTTCCCAAGTGTGGCCACACCTCCTACTGATGACATTTTGGAGTCGTGGTGGGGTCTGGAGAGGACGGCCATGAAAGAACTTTTGAGACCTTTTTGGTGCAAAAAGATGATTAAAAAAATTTTTTTAAATGTTTTACTTTTGAGAGAGAAAGACAGAGCATGAGTGGGGGAGGGGCAGAGGAAGAGACAGAGACATAAAATCTGAAGCAGGCTCCAGTCTCTGAGCTGTCAGCACAGAGCCCGACATGGGACACAAACCCATGAACCATGAGATCATGACCTGAGCTGAGGTCGAATGCTTAACCGTCTGAGCCGCCACCCAGGCTCTTTTCATAAAGGTGATTTTATCAAAACATGGGGACAGGGCCTGTGGGCAGAAAGAGGGGCCCTGGGGTTGTGAGGTGTGACTGATTATATATACCTGGAGGTTGGGGGAGGGAAGGAAAAAGGGAGCCCCTCAGAAGGACTTTCATAAGCTAAAGAGAACTCAGAAGATACTGTAGGCCTTGTTCTTGTCAAGCTGAGGTGGTTTTCCTCTTGTAAGTGATTAACATTAAGACAAGACAGGAGTTTATTGGAGAAGTGTTTTACTCTGCCTGTCTCAAATATTTGTCAATGGCCTGCAGATTAGAAAGAAATTGAATTAAAATTTTTTTTTAATGTTTATTATTTACTTTTGAGAGCGGGAGAGACAGAGTGCAAGAAGGGGAGGGGCAGAGAGAGAGGGAGACACAGAATCCAAAAGCAGGCTCCAGGCTCTGAGCTGTCAGCACAGAACCCGACACGGGGCTCCAACTCACGTATCACAATATCATGACCTGAGCTGGGACGCTTAACCGACTGACCCACTCAGGCACCCCAAGAAACTTAATTTTATTTGTATTTTGTTCTCCACATCACCGTGGAGGGGAGAGTGATCTGGGCTCCAGGAAATCAAGTCTATAGGTTTCTGGAGGTTTGGCTGTTGTTTAGATTGCCTTTTTCTTGTAATTTATTAAGACCTTTGTAAACTGATGGCGACTCATGTCGTGTATGACTTTGATCTCTATCAGTTAACCATTTGTTTTCCCTTTCCTTTGTTCTTGGACAGCCAGGAGTGTCTGAGGAGTGTCGCTCATGTCCCACCTGGGGAGGGTGGCAGGGGATTTGCAGAGTGTTAGCTTGCCCTCTGCTCCCTCATCACTACTGCTTGAAACACTCCTCTGCCACGTGTCTCCTGTCCCCTCAGTAATTCACCGCAACACCACTTGACTTCTGGTACCAGGTGTGTGGGTTTTCCACACACCAGGCAGTTCTGTGGTCCTAGCTGGGTATCCTACAACGTAACTCCGTCCTGACACTGCCTGGACACAGCGCCAGATTAGTCCCACAAGACTGTCCCTCCCCCGCCCCTCTTCAGATGCAAGTGCAGGTTGTCACCCATGCTTCTCACTCACCAGCCATGAATCAGAGGTTCCCACTGTTACGGAACCAGACTGGGTCTCTGACAGAAGACCCAAGTGGCACTCGGAAATCTTGGAGGTTTGGAGGTTTATTTACATTGATGGGCTCAGGGGAGATGGTCTCTCCAAATATCTGAGCCCTGAGCATATGTGTGGGGGACAACTTCTAGCCTGCCACTTCCGCATTAGTGGCAGTTTGGCGTGCCTGGCAAGTAGGGCGGGAAGAAGAACCTGGAAGGAGAGTCTTGGGGCAGAGACTGGAATTCCCTGTCAGTCCCGTCGGCCATCTTATAATATCATTTTTCCCTATCAAGGTCGGGGTTTGTTTTTTTCCCCCCATCACCACCACCCCTTCCTCAGGTTTGATTAATTCACTGGAGTAGTTCACTGAACTCAGGAAAACCGTGTACTTACTAGATTACCAATTTATTATAAAAGATATAACTCAGGGGCCCTGGGAGCCTCAGTCGGTTAAGTGTCTTGCTCTTGGTTTTGGCTCAGGTCATGATGTCACAGTTCATGAGATTGAGCCTTGAGTCAGTCTCTGCGCTGATGGTGCAGAGCCTGCTTGGGATTCTCTCCCTCTCTCCCTCTCTCCCTCTCTCTGCCCTCTCCTGCTCATGGACATGCCGTGCTTTCTTTCTCTCTCAAAATAAATAAACATTAAAAGCTATAACTCAGAACAGCCAGATGGAAGAGGTACATAGGACAAGGTATCGGGAAAGCAGCGCAGAACTTCCATACCCTTCCACGGTGCACCACTCTGCCCACACCTCCACGTGTCCACCAACCTCGTATGTGTCTGAATTCTGTCCTTTTGGGCTTCCATTGGCCACTGGTGATTGGGACTTCATCTCTAGCTCCTCTCCCCTCCATCATTTAGTTGGTTCCCTTGGCAACAAGCCTCCACAGGTAGAGGTTTTCTAAAAGTCACCTCATTAACATGAATTCTGATGTGTTTTCAGGGGTTGTAGAATATTATGAATAACAAAAGATCTCTTTATTGCTCTTAGTCACGTAGGAAATTCTGCGGGTTTTAGGAGCTCTGTGCCAGGAATCAGGGAGAAGACCAAATATGTATCTATTATTAATCACAATGGCCATTAGCACAGTGGCCAAGAAAGAATTCTTGAGATCTTGTATGGTGCAACTTAGAAAGTCTCAGTAGTACGAGGACGGGACCGTGGGCAGAAAGAGGTGTGTTTTCTCTGTATGAAGCTGGTGGTTATGTGCTGGGTGCTCGAGGAGGGGGAGATGTGCGGGGAGTAGTAGATTATACATGTCTTCGAATTTCTACTCATAAAACTACTTTTGCAAGATTTCTCTGGTGCTAATCATTCAATGTGATGTTAACAATTGGGGAGTTTTACAGGCAGTCATGAGGTCCTTTAAGAATGTAGCAACCAGCCCTTGTTTGATCCTTCTCTGAACTCTGCAGAGGATAGGCATCTGGGCTAACGGTGAACATTTTTCTGCTTCTATCCCTCATCATTCCTGCCCTCCTGCCCCTGACCAGTTTTTGTCCTTAAATCTTTAAGGTTGTTGAAGGTCAAAGCCTCATATTCTGTAACTTCTTCAAGCTCACAGGGGTCATAGAGATGTTTTATCTATGAACCAAAATTAGTCACTGTCCCTACACGTAACTATTAGAAAAGGTCATTCATTGCTTTAGAGTCCAGAGTGACATTGGGGTGAATTTGTGTCAAGTGGTAAGGATCCTCTGTCCGCCGGGCAAGGGAGTCAGGAACTGCTTGTGTGCACTTTGACAGTAGGGGAGAAAAAAGAAACAACACATCAGGATTATTATTATAGTGAAAATAAGAAGAACGGTGAGAAGACCCTCTAGGGTGAACCATAGATTGTCTGCCTCCCAACTAGGAATGTCACCAGTCACTAAGTGACGAGGGTAGGGTCTTTTTTTTTTTTTTTTTTTAATGTTTACTATTTTTGAGAGAAAGAATGAATGAACGATCAAGCAAGTGGGGAAAGGAGCAGAGAGGGAGGGAGACACAGAATCTGAAGCAGGCTCCAGGCTCTGAGCTGTCAGCACAGAGCCCAACACGGGGCTTGAACCCATGAACCACAAGATCATGACCTGAGGTGAAGCCAGACGCTCAACCAACTGAGCCACCCAGGCGCCCCAGAGGTAGGGTCTTTAAGAGCACCAGTTTTCTTATTCCTGTCGATGAGTAATCCAGTCATCATACTTTTGTCATCATCTGGAATGTAGACCCAACACGCCTCTTTAATAATGGCACACCTTCCTCCTTGTACTGCTGTCAAGGCGTCTGATGCCATTCTATTTTGTGGAGATGCTTTACACATTTGAGTTATTTCAGTGTTTGATAATATAATGATGTTTTGAGAGTCATGTAAGGCCTTAATTGTGTATTTATCAAGGTCCTTCATGTGTCATATTGATGCGGTTTTAGAGTGGTGGTGGGTTCTGGAGCTGATGGCCAAGAAAGAATTCTTGAGATATTCTTGGTGCAAAAAAGTGATTTTATTAAAGCGCAGGGACAGGACCCATGGGCAGAAAGAACTGCCCTGGGGTTGTGTAGAGTGACTGATTATGTACTGTGGAGTTGAGGGAGGTAAAGGCAAAAGGGGGGGCCCCCCAAAAGGATTTTCATATGCTAAAGAGGACTCAGAAAATACGGGAGGCCTTGTTATTGTCAAACTAAGGTGGTTTTCCCTCTAGTAAGGCATTAAGACAAGACAGGAGTTGAATGGAGGAATGTTTTACTCTGCCTATCTCAAATATTTGTCAGTGGGCTGCAGATTATAAAGGAATTTAATTTTATTTATGTGTTCTTCTTGTCTTTGTTCCCCGCATCACCATGGAGGAGAGGGTGATGTTAGGGCTCTCGGAAATTGAGTCTATGAGTTAGGCTATTGATAAGATTGCCTTCTTCTTGTAGGTTACTGTGACACTTGTAAACTGATGGAGACTCTGGTCCTGTAGCACGCTGATCTCAATCAGTTAACTGTTGGTTTTTCCCTTTCCTTTGTTCTTGGGCAGCCAGGAGTGCCTGAGGAATGTCACACATATCCCACCTGGTTGAGGGGAGGGGTTTGTGGGGTGTCAGCTTGCCTTATGCTTCCTCATCAATATGACATCTTCTAAGTCTACTGTTGGGAGAAAAATAGATGTCAGATGGTCATACCCATGGAACACGGACCTTGTCCTTCATTGTTTTTAGCTATGGAAGATTAGCTGAACTTTTGATAGTCTTAGTGCTACGATGTGCATCTAGCCATATCTAGCACATCTTGCAGTCCAGCCTGGTGGAAGCCATGGCCAAAAGTTTGGCCCACGTAACCATTGTGTCCCATTAGGTGCTGGCCATCTCATGCCTGGTCGCCTGGTCCAGTCAGTAGCAAACGAATTGATCGCCTGCAAAAAATGGTACAAAGGCTTTTTGGAGGAGCCATCTTATTTGGTTGGACCATGAATCAAGGATATGGTTTTTCTGTTCCCAGCATTAAAGGGCTTTTTGGTTTATGTGCCCTGTTGTGGGGGTAAGCCACATATATCCATCTGATATTTGTCATAGTCCTTTCTGGGTATATCATTAGGAAGGACTACGGAGTTGGGGAATTCACTGTTGTGAGCCTGTCTGTGGGTTGGCATATTCAGTTAAAATGTTGACGGTTTGAGGATAAGAGAAAGGCCTCTTATGGCCTGGAGAGCCCATGGGACGTTTACCAGAGGCCTGCATGAAACATTCTTTTTAGTGATAGGAATGTCCCTATATATGCTGGTATTGGGGTAATGTGTCATATCGGCTATATACTGACATAATGATGCCAATCTGTACCTTGTCATGGAGAAACCGACCAAGGGAGGCCTGGAGTACTTACACGGGCAGTGAGCCACATATTCAGCATGAAGATTGGTTTTGTAGCTCCGCGTAATGTGCCTGTAGTAGAAAAGAGTTACCATTTAGGTTTGGTGTGTAGAGAGTAAGTCAAAGAAAAACCTTCATTTTTTATCTTGTTGTTTGAAGGGGAATTTGAGATTTTCCAGTGGTTCACAGGAATATGAGGTCAGTTCATTGTTCTGTGTTGAAGTGGGTTATGAGTTTACTTCTGGATACACGAGTCCATGTCAAGTGGCCTCTGGTTTTACTGCAGTGGGAGTGCTTAATATGACCCTGTAAGGTCCTTTTCGTTTAGGAATTGGTTCTCCTGCATTGTTTGCTTGCTGTCTTCTCAATAGACTAATTCTGCAGGGTTTACTTGCAAAGAATTTTGAATTTCATCAGAGTCCAATTTTGGCAGTACTTCATTAGCATTTTATTAAAAGTTTTATGGATTAATCCAGACCCAAATGAAAAGTGCATCAGGGGCACCTGGGTGGCTCAGTTGGTTAAGCAACTGACTTTGGCTCAGGTCATGGTCTCATGGTTCATGAGTTCAAGGCCCGTTTCTGGCTTTGGGTGCTGACAGCACGGAACCCACTTCAGAACCTCTGTCTCCGTCTCTCTCTGCCCCTCGCTAGCTCTCTCTTTCTCTCTCTCTCTCTCTCAAAAACAAACATTAAAAAAAAAAAGTCTGACAGATTATTATAATCTAGGTCAAAGGATAAGTCAGTGGTAAGGAAGGGTCTACCATGTATTAATTCAAAAAGGCTTAACCCTCATCTTCCCCATGGGGTGGCTAGAGACACACAGGTAAAAGAGTTTTCCAGTTTTCTTCTGTTCTTAGGCTCATCTTAGTGAGGTGTCTTTTAACATTATGATTAGCCTTTTCAACTCTGCCTGACGATTGAGGATGCCAGGCTATGTGTGAAAAATACTTAATTTTGAGCGCTTGGGCCACCTGTTAAGTTATTTGGGCTGTAAAGTGTGGGCCATTTTCACTTTGAAGAGATTGAGGGAGTCAATTAACTGGGGAATAATTTCCGTTAACAAAGTCTCTATTACTTCAGTAGCCTTTTCTGTCTTACATGGGAAGGCTTCCACTCATCCAGTAAAGGTATCTGGATGAATAAATATTTATATCCCTTACAGGGCGGCATTTGTGTGAAACCAACTTTCCAGTCTTTCCCAGGATATGTCCCATGTTATTGGACAAGTGTTAAAAGAGGCGGTGGTCGTAATGTGCCCTGGCTTGACCTGGCACATATCGCACAAGATTTGCATGCTTTGTTTATTTGTTTGTTTATTTATAATGTGAGTGAGTGAGGGGAAGAGAGAGGGGGAGAGAATCCCAAGCAGGCTCCCCTCTGTCAGCACAGAGCCCAATGTGGGTCTCAAAGGCACGAACCTGTGAGATGATCTGAGGTGAAATCAGGAGTTGGATGCTGAGCTGACTGAGCCATCCAGGGGCCCCTTACATGCCTTTTTTAAAAATGTTTGTTTATTTTTGAGAGACAGTATGAGCAGGGGAGGGTCAGAGAGAGAGGGAAATACAGAATCTGAAGACAGGCTCCAGGCTCTGAGCTAGCTGTCAGCACAGAGCCCAACACAGGGCTCAAACCCACAAACCGTGAGATCATGACCTGAGCTGAAGCCAGACGCTTAACCGACTGAGCCACCCAGGCGCCCCCACTACATGCCTTTTTAAAGACAGTTCTTAACCGTATTCCATCAAACACCTGTTTGGTGAAATTCCATAAAGCTTTTCTTCCCATACGAGTAGTCTTGTGCAGGCCCCATGCCAGTACCCGTGGATTTTCCTCAGGGACAAAGATTTTTCCTTTATCATTCTTACACCCTTGGCAGTTTTGGTGTGTCCTTTCCCAAGTGCTCTGTTGTCCTCTAGAGTGTAAGTGGGAACAACAGTGCTTAAGGGGTTAGAGACTGATCTAGGACTCCTATAACTAATTTAGCTCCAGCTGCCAGTTTGGCTGTCCAAATGGCAAAATTACTTACTTTAGATCCTAAATTTTCTCTGTTTTGATGTCCTTTAAGATGTATTACAACAGCTTCTTTCAGGAAATGAACTGCTGCTAATAGAGTTACAATTTTGGGTCCATATTTAATGGGGGAATTATGACTAGGTAATAATCCCCTTTCCTTGAGACGCCTGGGTGGTTCAGGCGGTTATGTCGCCAACTCTTGATTTCGGCTCAGGTCTTGACCTCATGGTTTGTGAGTTCGAGCCCCATATTGGGCTCCACGCTGACAGTGCACAGCCTGCTTGGGATTCTCCCTCTCCCCTATTCTCTATCCCTCCGCTGCTCAAGCTCATGCACTCTCTCAAATAAACTTAAAAACAAACAAACAAAAAGATTAAAAAAAAAACCCCTTTCCTTCTGGATGGCATGATATGCATGAAGGCATGGAGACATACTTGAATTTGTATGTGTGTTAATTCTTAGGCCTTTAGCTAACTGAAGAGCTCAATGGAGACCTATCGGTCCTGCCTTTTGAGCTCAAGTACTGGTTGGTAATGGGTTGGCCTCGGTTGTTTAAGTTAAACTAATAATCACAGAGCAGCCTTTTTTTCTTGTGTAAAACTACTACTCTCTGTAAATCACCTGTTGGCTGCATTATCAGTGGCTTGACCTTTTGGATCTAGATGGCTGGAATAGACTGATTGTGTTACCTCTTTACAGTCATGTTCAGACACAAACAACAGTAGCATGATCTAGTCCAGGCACGAGAGACGCTGGGTTTAGGGTTTGACAGGTGTTGAGAACACTATTGGGGGAGCCTAAAAGTATAGCTGGATAATTTAGTGACCCCTCCCCCTGTCCTCCACTGACAGGTGGCCTTTCGTTTGTAACACTCCTTGAACCCGACGAGCCCTTACTGTCAGGGGCTGTCCTGTTGAAAGCGTAGATGCTCAGAGGTGTGCTGGCCTTTCTTGGGCTATGTCGTCAATGACTTTGGAAAATTATCCTGCTTCCTGTCTCAATTCATGCCTTAGTTTTTGTGTTAGTTCTCCTAGGGCTTGGCTTGGCCCTGTTTTTCAGCAGTGAATAGGGTAAATGGCTTTTCTAAGTTTGGTAGAACCAGAGCCTTGGAGAGGTTAGGTTTTAGCTGTTGAAAGACCTCTGTTGTTTCTTGTTCCATTTTAAAGGCTTTTCTTCAGGCCTTCTTGTGGCTTCACCTGGAGGTTTGGCCAAGATTCCAAACCCTGCTATCCTTAGGCAGCCAAACCCAGTCATGTTAGAAAAGGTTTTTGAGTTGTTTTTTGTGGCAGGAGGTCCCAATTCTCTTACAGCTCCTTTTCCTCTTGATTGACAGGGAATGATGTCCAGGAATTAGTTCACATTCTAGGTACTGCACCTTCAGTTTAGAAATTTGACCCGTTTAAAAATTTTTTTATGTTTATTTATTATTGAGACAGAAACAGAGCGTGAGTGTAGTGTGTGCGTGGGCGGGCGCCCAGTGGCAAGGACGTGAGCATAAGGGAATGAGGAAGAGAAGAGAGAGCTAACGGATGGGGACGGGAGGAACATGAGTGATGCCCATATTGCCGCTTTATTTCTCACAGGCAAGTAGTTTTATACAGACAGCCACGGCTATGAGAAGGTTTTTTCTAGACAAAACTCTGTTCTCACAGTTACTGTTGTACCATATTCCTGGGAACTTTACACCCTCTTCTTACTGTTATTCTAAGAGTGCCAAAGCTTGAAGGACATTTGTACAATAACATTAATGGAGGAGCATGAAGGACATTTGTACAATAACATCTTAACTCAAGTGAATTAATCTCTGAGGAACTGGATCAGCCGCAAGGGTTGTAAGGGCACGAGAGCTTTGCTCGATCACACTCTCCTTACTGGCTCCTTGCTGCTGCTTCCCACGCACGAGTCGGGGAGGGACAGAGAGAGAGGAAGACACAGAATCGGAAGCAGACTCCAGGCTCTGAGCTGTCAGCACAGAGCCTGATGTGGGGCTTGAACCCATAGGCCGAGAGATCATGACCTGAGCTGAAATCGGTCAGACCCTTTTTAGATGATACTCAGTATCTTCTCTCCAAGAAGGACAGCAGTAGAATTATAACCTGAGGCCTCTTTCATGGGGTAAGTATTACAAGATCACTGACACGTGGTACTGTGGTTCCCTGAGGTAGCGTAAGGTCCCTAAGTTGTGTATGGAGTGCATCACCAAACAAACTCTGAATCCCTGCGGTAGGACTGTCCACGTGTCCCACTTCTAGTCCTGTAATCTTATGTTTAGAAAGATGTGTCTGGCTGGCGTGCTGAGTAAGGGAGGAGTAAGTAGCCTTTGTAACAATAAGAAAATCCGTGAACTTGCCTCCCACATCCAGGGTGACCCGGGGCTTGGGCATCTTGATGTTCGGGGAGCAGGACCAGCCTCAGGGCCCCATCCTGTCATCTCCTCAGGCTGTCGCTCTCGGGCTGGAAAATGATTGTCTGTCTTCCTCTCTCTGGAGAGGAGAGTTTTTCCAGTGTCCCTGTGCCTTGTGAGTGGGACATGGCCCTGGCAGAGCATTCATTTGGATATTCTTCACTCCAGTGTCCAGGCGTCTTACCTGAACTTCCGTCTCCTCCTGGCTGCTTCTCTTGCCCCGGGGTAGCCTGGTGGGGTGAGGGACCCATGAGAGCAGCCCCCAGTATTGGAGCCTGCACTCTGCCGCGTATTCTAGCCCTGCGGTCCTTCTCCAGTCTTAGAGCCACATCTCCGTTAAGGGCTCCAGTGGCCACTTCCCGCGGGGTTGGTGTTTGAGGGCTTGGGGCTGACTTTGCCAGTTTGTGGTGAGTGTCTGGTGCCGACTGGTTCATAAAATGAATAGATAGGACAGCCATCCCTTCTGGGTTCCTTGGGTCTACATTTGCATATTGATGAATTACTTCTGTTAAATGCCCCTGAAATAAGGCAGGATTTTCATCATTTGCCTCAGTTACTCCGTTAATTTTATCAAAACTGAGAGGTTTAGAAAATCTTCTCACTCCCTCCACTGAACAGGTGCCCATGTGACCTGTTTCCCTGGCAGGCGTGTCCTCTCGGGCTCAGGCATTGGGAACAGCGTCTCTTCCTACCGATGCATGATATCTGTCCCTAGTTGCCAGCTCATCTACAAATTCTTGTGCCCCAGCCCAAATTTGGACCTTTCCCCCCGCCCCCCGGGATACAGCAGTGCATTCAAATACTATAGATACCCTGACAGGTGAAATCAGATGTTAGAGGCACCTGGTGAAATCCACCTATAAACTTGGATGGATCCTGTGACTATTGTCTTAGTTTTGTTTGCAGTTGAGCCAGATATGGAGCACAAGAAGGGGTTCTTGAGGCCTTGTTGAGTGCGATTTAGTAAGTTTGTTTGAATAGCAGGGGGACAGGGCCCATGGGCACAAAGGGCTGTAGTTTTTCTGTGTGCTTAGTGTGGAAGGGGAAGGAGATGTGCAGGGAGTATTAGAGCATAAATGTCTTCTTCTTTGAAGTTCGACTCATAAAACTACTTTTGCAAGATTTTTCTGGTGCTTATCATTCAGTTTGATATTAACAGTCAGGAGATCACACAGGCAGCCGTAAGACCCTTTAAGAATGTAGCATCCAGCACGTATTTTCATCCTTCTCAGAACCGTGACCGCTAGAGGTCACCTTTCTGGGCTAAAAGTCAACATTTTCCTGCGTCTTTCCCTCATTGTCACATACATTCTTTTGAAAACTAACTTACTGTTGTTTGAAACATGACTAAGTTTTCCCACATTTGTCAGATGTTTTCCTTGTTCCTCTTTTTCTTTAGAAAAAATACTATTCAGACTATTAAAGAAAAATTTTATTCTTGAGACTTGTTGAAAGTAAGGGAGACTTCGTTCAAGGGAGGCCACCAGAGGGTTGAAGGGAGCACGGCAGTGGGGCTGGTGATGGGGGAGAGCTTGGACTCCGCTCTGAGTAACTGGGAGCCGGGGGCAGTTTATAGAAGGGCAGGGTGAAGTTTCCGGATGAGAAGTTACTAAAAGGAAATGTCAGGATTGAGGCAGCAAGTCTGGCTTGGCCGACCTGACAGGATTCTTGCTGAAAGTAGACCACAGTGATCAGACCTCCCCTGGGGGACGGTGGAGAGGGTCTGGTTAAACTGAACTGTAAGGATTCTTGCTAAAATTGGACCATGCCGGGAGGACTGTGGAAGTCCAAAAGTTGGGCCCAGTTGAGAAAGAATTCAGGGGGGCCTGAGCTTGATCAGTGAGAAAACCTTTGTCACTGCTTTGGCTGCAGCTCCTCGGTCTGCTGCGGAGCTGGGCTAGACTTGTCGTCTCCCCCCTTCTGGTCCCATCCTTTGTCGTCTGCAGCTCATGGGCCAGATCCCGCGCTCCTCCCCTTCTCTTCTGGGTGCTTAGGGCCTGGCTGTGACGCAGGGCCTAAGGAGGGGAACACTTCAGTGCGGATTTAAAGATCTGTATGTGTCTCCTGAACCAACCTCCTCCTTCATCCCAGCGAAGCCCTGATAGAAAATGTGACTCTGGTACTTTTAAGATCTGGCTGACAGTGGTGGCAGGATAGAAGGGGTACTTTTGGGCCGTTAGTTCTTTCGTAATACCTCCCCTCCCCCAGTATTTCATAAGAACGGCTGCCGTTTTCTTGATATACTTGGAGAACTACGCAAACCTAGTGTCCGTCCCCTGTGACTTTCCTCCTCTGCCCCCTCAGATCATATCCCTAATGCCTAATAGCCTCAAACGGCTGCCACTATCAGGCTTAGATTTTCTTGATGCTGTTTTATAGTTGCTTCTGATTTACCTGTGATTGCAGACCCCTGGCCTTTGGTTCCAGATGTGACATTGTGGCCGTGTGTTGGCCTTCTCAAGCTCCTGGAGCAAGAATTCTGGATTTGGGGAGACTTAGAGTCTTCGGGCTCTGTGGCCTGCCTAGAATAGACGCAGCTTTTTGGTGTCATCTGAATGTTTCTGAGGTCCGGAGTTCTCATGTGATCCAAAATGTCTGTGGCTCCTGAAAGGAGAATATTACTTATGAACTGGTAACATACAACACAAACGACAATTTTTAGGGCACCTGACTTAGTCCCTGTGACGGTGTTCCCCAGCTCAATATGCAGTGCTGACTTTTGAGCTCTAATGGTAGTTGCACCCTGATTTACTAGTTGAGTCAAATTACAAAGGAGAGATACGAAGGAAGACTATTAATCTCTCCGGACAGAGTAAGTGTATTTATTAGTGTATCACCGGACCAGATAGTATCACTTAACAAGTTGGAGGGTGTTCCACATAATTGTTGGGGAGTTTCTGATGGCCACTCCCTACACTCAAGGGTTCCCTGAGGGAGAAAGCTGTGCTACTGAGGAGAGAGATTCGGAGGCGAGAGAAAGAAGGGAGGTGTTGTTGACAGTGAACGGGCACTGTGGCTTTTCACTGATGGTCCTAGCGTGAGGAAGTAAAATCCAACTAAGTTTTAAGGATCTTACTGGCTTTTTATTCAGTGATTCATGTTTGTTTTTTTATTTTTGAGAGAGAGAGAGAAAGAGAGAGAGGCAGAGTGAAAGCAGGCGAGGGGCAGAGAGAGGGAGAGACACAGAATCCAATGCAGAGTCCAGGCTCTGAGCTGTCAGCACAGAGCCCGACACAGGGCTTGAACTCATGGACCTTGAGATCATGACCTGAGCCAAAGTGGGATGCCTAATTGACTGAACTATCCAAGTGCCCCTTGTTCAGTGATTCATGAATTGGGCAGAGAGAAAGGAGCTCTGAGTAACTGAGACAAGAAGGAAAGAGATTTTTGTAGACCACAGTGAGCAGGAATAGGGAGTTATACTGGGCATTTGCTGATAGGTTAAAGCAGGGCTACTTTCCTGCTTTAGCGCTAAAAAGTCTTGGAACCAGACTTCTAACTTGTGTGTGGACCGGTTGACCTAGGCCTCCCTTTTCTGGGAGAGCCAGGCACAGAAACATAGTTAAGTTTTGGTTTGCTGATAAGGGACTTAGCATGAGCGACTCCATCTTGCACCCAATCTGATTACTTTCATCCAGGTATGACCATTTCCAGAATATAATGGCAGGGATGGTGATTTGCCTTACTTAAGTTCTTGGGGAAGTACAGATAGTGACTCCTTCTGGAGCTGGTCTTCGACATATTCCGGTATAAAGAGCACTGGCCAGTGGAGTGCAAAGCCACTGTGCTGATGGGGAGGTGCCTTTGTGGTAAGCACCAGAGAGTTGCAGCCCTCCTGTGTGACTTGCAGGGTCTTCTGTAAATCATCGCCCAGTGTAGCTGCCCTCACTGCGAGTCAGGGAAGTGTTGACTATTCTTTTCGCACCTCTGTGCCCGATTTGCTTTGCTATGGAGCATACATCATTCTGACTGCTGAAATGCTCTGTTCTGGATCGGAGACTAGTGAGTTAAAGTAGATAAGAGCAATCAATGTTTCTTAGTTGCAAGATTAAAGATAATTGAATTGGGTCTCCATCCTGGCTTCATGGTTCGCTGAATTGACTTAAAATTACTTTGCTTTGGTAAGGAGCTAGGCTAATTAAAAAATCTTACGGTGTAATTTTTTGACAATAGGAATTGCAAATATCATTTAAATTCTCTAACAGGGATTGGACATAAATTGAATCTCCACACTGAGTTCAGATGTATCATGTACATATCCTGTTCGTATCATGTAATGAAAGCAGTGTATTCCTTTTCATTTTAAGTGCATCAGAAGGAAGATACTATTTGGTGAGAACATAGTTAAATGTAGTGTCTGCTATTTTTCATGTTTCTGATTTCTTTATCTTCTCAGGTGATTGAAGGAAAAAACTATAATTGTAGGCCTGAGGAAGACTTGTATAATTCGGATCATTTTAGGGGAAGGAGGCAGAGTATGAGTTAATAAACACTTTTTTACTGTTTATAGAATACTTTTTCTGAAAAGTATTGGTAGTTCCAGAATACAATGTTGGTGATTCAGAAGAGAACAAAAATAGACATAATTGTTTTTACTTGAAAGATACTTTTGTACAGAGTTGATAGTAGCGTATTGCTCTGTTGTATGAAAGGAGAGTGTGCAAGGAATTAGTCCTGGGCTAAGGTAATCCTGATGGTAACTACCCTTGACCATCATACGTTACTGAATGTTTACTGACTATTACATATTAGACACTTAGTTCTTCCTCATAGTGTTACTGTGAAAATTCTCTCCGTTTAGGGCAAAATGAAATCTGGTAAGTGGTAGAGCTTGGAATTGAACCTAGGTTTGATTAGAAATAGAAAGCTCAGTGACTCTCTGCTCTGGCTGTGCATTTCATTCGCTTGGGAACTTTACTGGTACTGGTGAAATTGTCCGACATGGTTTAAATTTCCTTCAGTAGAAACTGTGATTTCTCATGTCCATATCTGATGATTCCAGTACCTGAATTACCTCCGAATTTCTTTCGATTATCTTTTTCTATTGGTTCTATCTCTTGATATTTCTAGTAATTTTTGATTAAATATTGGTTATTCTGGAAACCTGGAGAGGCTCTGATGATAGAATTTTCTTTAGCTTCTGACGGGCAGTTAGAATAGGGGGAATGCCCTTAATCCAGCAGAGGTTGAGCTGATTGAGGGTGGGACCCTGTTTGTAAGGTCTCCTGTGTTTCCAGCTTCCCCTTACCACCCAGGTGAAGTTCCTTAGCGGTCTCAACTGGGTGCAGCCCTTTGGAGGTCCTGACTGGAAGCTGGTGGGACTTAGCTGTGCACATCCGTCTTGTTAGGCCCCTAACTCCAATTTTTGTCTTTGCTGTCTGGTGAGACAGACTGTCTCTGCTCAGCTTCTCTGTCCCTTAGCAGCTGCATTCCGTTCAACTTCTTTACCCCTCGCATTTGTTTGCTTATGAATCAGTGAATACTTTGAGCACAAAAGTAGCTCGGGTTGTTGGACTCACTTTTTTGTGTCTTCCTTTTCTCTGGAATCTTGACCTCTTGGGTCCTCCCTGCCTTTCTTGTCCTGAACTCCAGGTTTTGTCTTCCCAGCCAAGGGCGGTCTTCAGTGTGTCTGCTGTCGGACAGTTGTAGTACCTCCTCAGCCTCTCATCTCTGCTGCTTAAGGGTTGGGAATGTGCTCAGGGGAAACTGGTGTGGGATGTTGGGTGCCTCTTCAGGTGGTTTCCTTGTCCTTCTAGATCTTGGCCATTCAGATCCCACTTTGGAGCGCCTTTTTTTTTTTCTTTCTTTTTTTTTTTTTTAAAGGCTTATCCAGCATTTCTAGTTCTTTTTCTCCTCCTGTTTCTTCTGGTACTAGGTGGTGTTAATAGAGCATAACTCAGTTTTGTTAATTTTCATAACTGCTACGGTTACTGTCTTTGACATGTGAAGTTAACAGCCATGGTCTGATCTTGATGAGATTTTATGATTATTTTTTTTAAGAAATAAAAATTTATTTCTAAAAACACATAATTGAATTTCATTTTACTAACTAAATGGTAAAATTTCAAGGAATCAATAACCTCAGAGCTTTATAAAAGTAATTTTCCTAGGGGCACCTGATGGCTCAGTCGATTAAGCCTCCGACTTCGGCTCAGGTCAGATCTCACGTTCGTGGGTTCGAGCCCCGTGTCAGGCTCTGTGCTGACAGCTAGCTCAGAGCCTGGAGCCTGCTTCCGGTTCTGTGTCTCCTTCTCTCTCTGCCCCTCCCCCTCTCATGCTCTGTCTCTCTCTCTGTATCAAAAATAAATAAAACATGTAAAAAAACAGTACTTTTCCTAAAGTTTGGATTACATGTGAACGTAGTTTTATAATGTACTACGTTTTGAAAAATTTAATTAAATGGAAACTAACATTTTATCTTTTCCTATTTGACTTAGTATTTTAAACATTCTTAGAATGAAAGTAACATAAAATATTTTGAAAAAGTTGATATTTTGAAACAAACACCACTGTCCCTTTAAATTCTTCATATTTTAAATGAGTCAGGTTTGAGAGTCTTCCCCCATCATAATGGAAAGCTTTTGAACTAAAGCCTGAAAGTAATGGACGAGCAAGGTGAACATAGAGGCCTAAAACTCAGAGTTTGGCCTTCATTAGGTAACATAATAAACGATTTGAACTTGTGGACCTTGATAGTTCTTCTTTAACCTGAAATGTTTGGGATGTTTTTACATGAAGCAGAGTGTTATTTGCGTGGAATGTTATTACACGAAGCAGAGGTACCCAGCAGGTTATTACGGTACTTTAAAACCAAACGTTCATCTTTTGTAATAGATTTGTAGTATTTGAAAGGTCTGGTAGGGCAAAATTAGAAGCAAAATTCCTGAGGCACCTCGGTGGCTCAGTTGGTTAAGCATCTGACTGTTGGTTTCAGCTCAGTGATCTTGTGGTTCATGGGATTGAACCCCACATTGGGCTCTGTGCTGCATGGAGCCTGCTTGGGATTCTCTTTCCCTCTCTCTGTGCCCCTCCCTTGTTTGTACTCACTTGGTTTCTCTCAAAATAAATAAATAAAACTTAAAAAACAAAATTCTTTTGTGAATTTAGAACCATTAGAATGACTCATGAGGCTCACTCCTTACAAGGCCACACAATCCCTTACTTAAAGCCCAAATACATTATAGAATTCAGAATTGCTTAGTTTGCCAATCTGCCAGGAAACTTGGAACACTGTGTTAGAAACTAGTGAGGAAAATTTAAAGTGTTTTACTTCTGAGTAATAGTTTTAGTTACCCCATTGATGACAAGGTTACACAGAGACGACATTTATCCAGAAGGTTTTGAAATCAGAATGTTTCATTTCAAGATGAATCAACAGATGTTAAGTAAAATTTACTTCCAGTACTCCAGAGAATCCTTAAAGACTCTTGGGAGAACATAATTTGCACACAGCTACCAACATACCGCTGAGTTTCAAAAAATTCTTAATGAATATGGGATTAGTATACCAATTTTTGCTACTTTATACCTTAAGTGTTAATAGACTAAAAGAAAGGTTTTGTCAAGAATTTTCATATAAAAAGAATTAAAAAAAATTTTTGGTGTGTGTGTATGATTCTCTGTAGATGTATGGGAAGACAGTTATTAAGTTTAAAGATGGAACATTTTAATGAACTTAACCAAAAATTGTAAGAACTGTGGAGATAATTATGTTTACTGATCATTCAAAGTAAAAATTAAACTTAGGAAAAGCTAGATTAAAAGTGCTCACTAATGATGTTCAGTAAACTGACTACAAAAGAAGGAATGACTAATAAAGCATTTATTCCTGTTTGAAGGAAAAATATTTTTGGAAAAATGTAAAAGTAGGCTTTATTTTTCAGGGCAGTTTTAGATTGACAGTAAAATTGAGTAAAAGGTACGGCGATGGCCCTTAGACTCTCCCCACACACGCACAGCCTCCTTTATTTTCGACACATTCCACCAGAGAGCAACATTTGTTACACTGATGGACCTGCACGGTCACATCATTGTCACCTAGAATCTGCAGTTTATATTAGGGTTCACTTTTGGGGTTGCACACTCTGAGTTTGAACAAATGTGTAATGATATGGATTCACTGTCTTGGTATTACAGGGAATCATGCCCCTGCCCTAAAAATTCTGTTTTCTGGTCATTTATCCCTTCCTGCCTCTTACCTCTTGAAAACCACCGATTTTTTACCATGTCCATCATTTGCCTTTGGGAAACATTAAACAACCTGATAGGAAAAGTTTGATTGAATTTGAAGTCTATTCACATTCTCAGAAAGTGCATTTATTAATGAAAAACAGGAAATATGAAATCCTATTAAAATTTTTCAATGATTGTAAAAATGACTTAAAATGTTTAATTGTATGAATAAAGTTTATTGTTCATGGCAGTCCATGAGAAATTTAGAAGAAATTGTCTGTCTTGGTCAGTATGTGGTCGGTAAAGTATAGAGCGCAGTGTAAAAACATTATATTCATAGAAACAAGCTTCTGTTTCTCATGAAAAAATCTGAGAAGTTTTTCTTTGGAAATTTTATACAAATTCTTTAACATCTTCCCACATGCTTTGTATTTCAGTTTCCTGATCATCATTACAAAGGAAACAATTGATTTATATCGCCCAAGCCTTGATATCCCTTCCAGGCACCAGATAAATAATAATACTTACAATTCATGCCATCACATGTATCACTGATCTCTATTGGCTCCTTTGACACAGTGGAATGGACTCTCTAGATGAGTCATTTGATTTTTTAATCTACTGTGAGTCGTCTTAGCAAAGGATAAAATCAATCTAGGAAACCTCGAATCTTCTAAGGAGTTATGCAGCTTTTTGAAAGTATGCAGTTTGAGAATTGTCTTCATCCTTTCCATTGGTCGGGCTGACATAGAACTTATGACAGAGAACTTACAATCATGACTTTAGCAGGTGCCTATGTGGTTACACATGTAGCCTTAGGTCAGATGTGTTTTTATTTAGTTATTCACTCAGCGTTGCTGTGCCTGTTATGTGGAAGATAATTCATCTTTGTTCTTAAGGAATTTATAGTTTCATGGAGGGGAAAGACACATAGATGCTTATATAAATGTGTTAAGTACAATGATAGTTTAAGTAGGCTTTCAGACCCGTGATGGGATCATGGGCCATGATTGTCGTTTGATGTAAAAAAAAAAAAAAAAAATTGCCTAACATGTATAAATCTTTGTTTTTAACTAGGTAAGCAAGACTGGAATTAAGGACTTGTGAAATTTAAAAAAGTACAAAGAATATAGTCTAAAAATTTAGCCCCGTTCTATAATCCAACTCTCCTCCCTATTCCATTTCTCATTCATCAAAGAATTTTTTTAAAATGTTAATTTTTGAGAGCAAGAGACACAGAATGTGAGTGGGGGAGGGGCAGAGAGAGAGGGAGACACAGAATCCGAAGCAGGCTCCAGGCTCCAGGCTCCGAGCTGTCAGCACAGAGCCTGACGTGGGGCTCGAACTCAGGGATGGTGAGATCATAACCTGAGCCGAAGTTGGATGCGTAATCGACTGAGCCACCCAAGCACCCCCAGTTTTTAATAACCATTGCCTTATTTAAGAACATTTTAGATCATTACTTTTTCTTTTTGTCACCAGTGATGATCAGTTAAGTTTTCTTGTACATCTATGTTTTCAAACATATGTAAATTATGTGTATAGTGAAAAGTCCTAGGAGTAGAATCCAGGCTGAAGAATATTTCACTGACATATTTGCCTGTTATTAGAATCCTTAGAATTAATATGCCTTTCCCTCTAAGATAACTGAAATCCTGGGAGGCTTTAGGGTATTTGGAATTGGCAGAAATAGCCCGGAAGATAGTAATCCTAAGGGTTTAGCTGTAGCACCTGCACTCGTCATCTGGAAAGAATTGTCTGTGCCCCCGGTTCCTCTTCAGTCCCTTACCTCCCTTCCTGTCACGTGAGCCATAACTGCCCTCCCATCTTCCTTGTCTACACGAGCTCTCCCCAGTTGTCCCGAATTCCAGAATCTCCCTTTTCACCGTCCTCATGTCGTGAGCTGACCTTCTGATTGTCAGAGCAAGAAAATCAACTGTGCATGTCTCTACAGATAGCAGCCTCTTCCGGGTCTTCCATGAAGTCCAAGGAATAGTTTATATAGTCTTAAAAGAAGTAACATACTTGAACTTAAATGTGATATCTACCAACCCTCTCCTCTGCTCCTCCTAGTGCTCCTCCACATAGTTTTTAGGATTCAGCTAACAACTACTAGAAATACTCCTAGTTACGTAAACCCACAAATATGAGAGTGCTCCTGTATTTTTCTGGATTAGGATACTCTGATCCATTGACTCTGTGACTAGAATTTTGTTCCTTTTTCCTAGTCCATTCTATGAATCATTTCAATAATAGATTTGTAGACTTAAGAAAGAATGCATTCCTAGGCGCGCCTGGGTGGCTCAGTCAGTTGAGTGTCTGGCTTCAGCTCAGGTCATGATCTCCTGACTTGTGGGTTGAAGCCCCGCATTGGGCTCTGTGCTGTTGGCTCAGAGCCTGGAGCCTCCTTCAGATTCAGTGTCTCCCTTTCTCTCTCTGCACCTCCCCCACTCGCACTCTGTCTCTCAAAAATAAATGAACATTAAGAAAGAGAATGCATTTCTATCCTTTTTCTGCACTTCCCTCCCCCGCAAAGTACCTGTGTACTGTACTGCATAAATTTAGGGGGAGATGCTGAAAATTCAGTAATTTCTAGTTGCCATTTTACAACAAATTCATGTATAGTATTTGATTCCCAGATTCCTTCTGGGAACCCCCCTTGCCACCCCCCATTCTCTAATCATTTTCAGATCTATAGAACATAGCAATTCCACGTGGGGCCTCAGCAGTTTGTCCCTTAATTCTGTGCGGGTTTCCTGATTGCATAAATTCAGCCTCTCTCCCTTAGGTCGTCATTAAGTTTTTTGTGTGTTTGGGCAGGCTGCCTTGATTTACAGCCAGCTCTTGACTAGAGATGAGTAAGATAGCAAGTCTTCCCTTGTTTTTCCTCTCAGCCGTTCCTATGCTTCTGGCTGTGAAACCTACTTGGAGTTTAGGTAGCATAATTACTCAGTCAAATATAATCTGCCCACGTTCTCATTTCAGGGTAAATCTCTTTTATGACCATCTACGTAATTTTTATTGCTACTCAGGTTAAGTGTGGTAGGTTTTACATAATCTCTAGTCTTTTTATTTGCTACATAAGGTATAGGGAATCCAGGGATCCTTGATTTTAAAAAAGGTAAGATCAAATTATTAACTCAGGATGACGCAGTCCCGATTTATTTAGATGTGTTTGCCGTAGCCTTGCAGAATTAGTACTTACAAGCAGAAGCCCAGTGGTTTTAGGTAATCTCTCAGTCATCTAAACATTCATTACAGTAAATGTCACTGCTTTCCAAATGGTAACTTTTTATCAGGTCTTTTTTTCTTTCCTCTCCACAGCAATTTATTCAGGTGTTTCTGTTCTCTCCATGGCAATTTACTGTTGAAGGATTAGGGCAAAGCAACCACCCTTGAACCACAAAACATGCTTAGTAAGATTTTCAGAACTTGGACAGCTGTGATTTTTCTTTTTGAAATCTTGGCTGGTTGGTGCAATTAATGTTTTAGAAATGTTCACAGATTGGTTTAGGAGAGAGTAAAACAAATCTTTTGAGACATTGTCATAGTTTCTTAATCCAAAGAGATTAGAATGCACAGAAGATAATTCACATAGACATTGCAAGTGTATCTTTTTATTTAAAAAAAAAAAATTTTTTTAACATTTATTTTTGAGAGACAGAAAGAGACCAGTCATGAGCAGGGAGGGGTAGAGAGAGAGGGAGACACAGAATAGAGCCTGTCCGCACAGAGCCCGACGTGGGGCTTGAACCCACGAACTGTGAGATCATGACCTGAGCCGAAGTCAGACACTTAACCGACTGAGCCACCCAGGCCAGGCACCCAAGACTATCTTTTTAATGGTTAGGATGTCTGGAGCAGTCAAGTGGACACGTGCTTGGTTCACATTGTGTAACTGCTGCAGAAATTGAGAAAGAATTTTTCATTGAAACTCTTTAAGAGAGGCCGTCAGAGGAGTCCAGAGAAGTAATTAGCGAACACATTTTCTACATGATATTTACAGGTTTCCGTGATGTTGAGCTGGTGGTAGCATGAATTTATTAGTTTTCCTCTTCCTGATTAATCCGCCCCTGTAGTCTGGCCCAGTTTCCTAGGCTGCAGAGTACGGGTCCTTGTCTTTTTATAGGTCCTTTTTCTTTTTTACGTTTATCTGGCAACCCATAACCCATAAACTCCCAGTCCCTTTGTAGCTGACAGCTCCCCTTGGCGTTTTAGTATATCTCTCCCTGTTAGCTTATTATTTTTTCCTTTTACTAAAAATAACAAAAAAATTAGTCTTATCTTTAAAGACCTGCAAATACGAGGAGACTTCTTAGGAAGCCACGTACACTTGCAGCTGTCAGGTGAGTGGGGTTTCTGCTGGACAGGTGTGTCAGAAATGGGCCCCCTTTTTTTTTTATCAGGAGATTATTCACTTTGTAATGTCATCCGCCTGCTCAGATTGCTGATAGTCCTAAACCTTGAGTTTTCACCGGTAAGAGATGGTTTTGCCGACTTGGAAAAGTCTTAATCTGGCTGCCTTCTAATGCTTTTGACATGTAGACACATTGCTTGCATTTTTTACCTATTAGCTGTTGACGAGAACAATGACCATCTAGTAGCAAGTTGTCTGGAAAAGTAGAGGACCTAAATGGGGAGACTGATGCATGAGACTTGGTGCCAGCTTCCTGGTATGACCCAGACTTGAGTAATAACTGATTTTTAACACCTTACAGAAAGCTTAATAAAACTCCTTCGTACTCTGGTGGTTCCTATTCTTTTTGGATCCCAGCCGCCATCCTTCCTGATGAGACTGAACTGTAACAGTGATGAACTTCTGCAGGGGGATGCCTGCTTCAGGACACTCTTGAGTAAGATGTGCCCTCGTTTACTTGAGTGCCTGAAGGTAATTGTAAAACCACGGAATAAAATCTAGATGGATAGATCCAGAATTTTAGAAGCAGAAATTGATTTTAAGATAATCCAATCTAAGTATGTTTATAGTTTGGTATACCCTATTGTATCCTGATATAATACTGTGCAGATCATAGGACTTTGATAAATTCTGGACAGTTATAAGCAATATATAAGTTACCTCACAGAAGGTACAGATGAATTTTCAAGGAACCAGAAGATTTGCGATCTACGGTCCTGTCTAAACTATAGTCCCTGTTCGTGGCAGAACCTCTCTGGAACTGCAGAACCAGAACTAAAGGTGGGCTAGGAACCAGCTTAGGAAAGTGTAGACCAGAAGGCCAAAAGTAAAACGTATTAAAAGTTTCACTAAAGAGATGGTAGGGAGTAGAGGCTCCTTGTGTTGGTGCGGATAGATTGAAGTCAAAATACCGGTACTTTAGAGTCTGTTCCATGTTGATTTTGTGAATGAAGCTGTAACTCTGCAGTGACGACGGGCTCATTAAAAACGCGAACCTTTTCTTGTTGCATTTTAGATTGTTGCACACTTGTGTGACTACTTCTTAGGATAAGTTCCTACAAGTTGTTGGTTCAGTGATATAATAACTTTTAGAATTTTTGAGTATTTCCATGTGGTTTCTTTCTTAAATAAAACAACTCCACTTGTTTAAATTGACACTGGATGTTTTCATTTTCAAATTCCCTCTTTGTTAGAAATACTTAATGCTCCATATGAAGGCGAGAAAGTTGCCTTTGTTAGCAGGACTTTCATTTTCCTTGTTAAAAGTGAAATGATGGCGCCCTCTGCCGATACTGAAAGAAATTGCTGAATGATGATCTACAGGTTGGAATGTGTAATGTAGACTTTCTTGTCACTCAGGATAGTCCTTTGTGCCCACGCTGCTCAGAATTAGGCAGCATAAAAAACATGCAATTACATACAATTAAACCCATATTTTGAAGCAAGTGGAGGAACCAGAGCAAGCAAGTTACACACAGGCAAGAAATAACATGGTGTGTTCAGGAATCTGCGGGCAATTTTATAGGAAACTTGAGAGGGTGTTGGTGTGCCTTTTGCAAGGAAAGAAACTGTTAAAGACGGGGCATGTATCGTTTTAGGGAATTTAAACTGTATTATAATAGTGCCCATGAGTCCTCAGATAGTTCTGTTTAGAATAATAATGTGATCATTTCGGTGCTGTAGAAAGATGATGCTAGGCTGGCGGGTGGGGGGTGAGGGAGGGCTGACGTGGAAACAGACCAGTTCTCGGATCAGTGCGTTTGCTAAATGGGCTGAGGAGGGTCCACGGAGATCCAGCTCTGAGACAGGACTTGGAAGTTCAGTTTTTGCAAAAAAGCTTTTTATCACAAAACTTTCAAACATACAGAAAAAACCAGACCAGTACAGTAAAGACCCATGTGCTCAACTTCGATCCAACAAGTGGTGATATTGTGCCGCATGCGCTTCCTCTCTCCCTCTCCTTCTGTCTCCCCTCTCCCCCCATCTTTCTATGGAAGGATTCTAGAGTAAGTTCCATCTCTCAAATATTTAAGCAAGTGTCTCTCCAAAATAAGGACACCAGGGGTTCAGGGGGACGAGATCAGGAGAGTTTAGGATTTGAGGCTGGAGATCTTGGGTTCTGTTATACGTAGTAAGTGCCACACAGACACAAAAGCTTGGTTTATAAGGACTAATTTGTGTTTCTGTAGTATTTTTCCTTCTCTCTTTTTGAGACTTTTGCGAGATGGAAGATGGTAAATGCTATTCAATTTTAAATGGAAACTTAGAAGACTTTTTAAAGTTTTTTTTTTTAATCAGAAAAAACCTAAAATACAATTGTAGACAGTGGGCGTTCTTCTTGGCCGAGGCAATGGTCCATGCCAGGCTTCTCCATGGAAGGGGAAAAAGTGACTAGAGAGGATCTGACCAGCCTTCTCACATGAGGAGGGCAAAGGGCCAGGCTCTTGGACTATGTGAAGGCCCCCATCGGTGGATGTTTGTGTGAGAGAGGTGTGCACGGAGCCACGGGCGTGATCCAACCCACGTGTAATGCAGAGCGTGATCAGGAGGCAAGCTGACTGGTGCCGACATAAGTGGTGAGGAGAGCTGGGAGTTGGGAATGCCAGAGGGCGCTGGACTTAGATGCGAGTCCTTAAGTATCTTTAATTAGTAGGGAATTTGCCTGCAATACCTTTGGTCTAGTAAGTGTTTTACACCATGATCAGTGAGATTAGGAAGTCTTCCTCTGGGAGGGACAACTAGGAAGGAGATAAGGCACGTGAAAGATCTTGTGTGATATGATCATAGCAATTACTGGTAGAGAGTCCAGGGTTCACTCACTCCTTCCGCACATGTTTGTGGAGCCGGCTGTTAACTGCAAACACTAAGGGAGGACAGTAGTGAGCCACAGACAGAGGAAGCGATGCAGGTAGAAGTCCCCGCCCCCTTGTCGCTTACATCTGAGTAGGAAAGACCAACCGGTAGGCAAAATGAATGAAATCTATACCACAGGTTGTGAAGAAACATTAGTTGGGAGCTGGGGGCGTGTGTGGAGATCTTAGAAAGAGAGGCCAATGGACTCCACTGAGATGCCATTTGGGGGGAAGGCCCGTGAAACCATTTGAACGACACAGTGCTCCATTTGCCATTTCTCATGTGAGTCTGTCTCCTCTCAGTATGTGCATAGGAGGGGCACCTGGGTGGCTCAGCCAGTTAAGCGTACTTTGGTTTCAGCTCAGGTCATGATCTCATGCATGGTTCATGAGTTCGAGCTCCACATTGGGTTCTCTGCTGTCGGTGCAGAGCCCTTTGAACCCTCCGTTCCCCTCTCTTCCCCACTCTGCTTCTCCCTTCCTCTCAAAAATAAACATTAAAAAAAAGAGAATGTATAAATAGGAGGTGACTGACAGCTGGCTTCCATGTGGCATTTAAGTTTTTTATTTTCTTTTTCTTTTCGTGCACTGTTTCTTCAGTCAGACTTTTCAGTCAGATCCTTCCAATCCTAAGATTTCTTGATGTAAATGAACTGCAAAGTGAGTATTCTCCTTATCGCATTGTATCTTTCCAGAGTGTGTGGGTGTAAGACAGCAGGTCCGAGTCCTCTCAAAGGCTTCCCGGAGTTCCGTGGAAGTTCTCTTGTGTCCGTGTTTCCCATGGTTTTGAACAATGACTGGCATGTTACTTTTCTTGGCGACTTAAGTTTTGTTCCATCTTCACAGGAAACTTTGGAAATGGTAACTTTTTCCCTTTTCCATTCATTTGTTTCACTCTGGAAATGAAAATAATCCTTTTCAGAGCTGTGATATGCGAGTTAGAGATGTACAAAGTAGCTATCAGGAACTAATATTAATGAGGTTTAAAGATTGACGTAGTTGGAGAAAATAGCATTAAAAAGTATATGAACAATGAAATGGTCCTAAAGCTCCCCTTGGGTGTAACAGGCTCCTAGCCTGAGATTCTCTGCCATGTGGTACACGAAGGACCAATGCAGGACGGATTCTCTTTTAGTTAATATAGCACTCACTCTTTTTCCTGGGTAACATTAGAATAGGGTTTTGAATTCTTCTTTAAAGGACTTACTCCCGTTCATTTTCACTTTGGAAACTGTTAAAGTAAGTGAGAACATTATGAACATAAACTTCTATGCGAGAAAGTGAAGATCTCCTTTAAGAGTGTAGGTGCAGACCACCATGGATAAAAACCTAAACTTAAAGTTGTGGGGCGCCTGGGTGGCTCAGTCAGTTAAGCCTCTGACTTTGGCTCAGGTCATGATCTCATGGTTGTGGGTTTGAGCCCTGCATCCGGCTCTGTGCCAACAGCTCAGAGCTTGGAGCCTGCTTCGGATTCTGTGTCTCCCTCTCTCTGCCCCTCCCCCACTCACACTTTTTCTTTCTCTCAAAAAATAAACATTAAAAAAACCCCTAAGTTAATATAAAGTTGTTGTTTTATACATGAATATCGCTTTTGGATTGCATATTTTCTTTTATCGCTATTCTGCGATAGCTTTAAAAAATGCAGTTACAATGCTGTGTACTGGGTGGCTCAGTCAGTTAAGCGTCCAACTCTTCATTTCCGCTCAAGTCATGATCCCCTAGTTTGTGGGACTGAGCCCCATGCAGGTTCTTTGCTGATAGAATCCCCTGCTTGGGATTCTCTCGTCTCCGTTTCTCTCTGCCCCTCCCCTGCTGACACGGTCTGTGCCTCTTTCTCAAAAAAATAAAAAAATAAAAAATTAAGAAAATTAACATTGATATCATAAATATCTTACCAATAAGGATTGATTTTTGGAAAGCTCATTTGTTATAGCTATGTTTCAAGGCCTGAGAAACTGACAAAACTCGACCATTTGCACGATTACTGTTGTCAGGTTAGTAAACACATGAAATTACGTTTATAAATACCCAGTTTCACTGCAGATATTTTTAGAAGATTAGATTTGGGGGAACTATTTTAAACTGCACAGTAATAAGTAGTACCTGGTAAAAAAAAACCAATGTAAGTACTTAGACTGAATGGTTTATATTACTTAAAAATTACATACTGATTTTTGCAAATGGCCGGTGTGCGAGGCTGGGTCAGGCTGTGCTTCAGCAGCAAACAGCAGCAAGTGTTCACTTCTTGCTCATGCTGTGTGTCCCTTACCCGGTGGGGCACTCAGCCCCTCGCTGTCCTCTGTCAGTACTTGAGCTGACAGAGGTGCTTTTCTCCTGAACATTGGACAGTTTGAGAAAGAGGAGACACAAACATCTCACCATGGCTCTTACGTGCAGTGTCTTCCTGGGAATGACAGACCTGATGCTTGCTTTTTATGAGTCACGACAAGTCGGAAGACGTCAACTTCAAGGAGGTGGGGAAGTAACACTTCTCTTTGCCTGGAAAGGGAGAAGTCACAGCAGTGTTGTGGGGTAGGCACCACTGTCTAACCACAGTTAGAAAAAATTCCAAAATAAACGAGTGTCATTAAGTTGACTACGTTACCTATTTTGGTGATTGGGTTGTCATTTACAATCAGTAGGGATGGTTAAAACCATTTATTGTACCCCAATTTATAGTCTAATCCTCTGGGATCAGTGCCTACTGTCTGACATGGTGTTTATTTGTGAGTTTAATTATGACAGCGATTTCCATGTTTCAGCCTTGAGTTCCAAGACTGACATGCAGGCTTCTCTGTGAGGCTGGCTGGTGTTTGAACATGTTGCTTCCATCCGTTTGCTTGTTGCTAGAATTAAGCTTTTCCGTCTCTGATGATGATCTCTGGATTATTGGGCAACTGTTCCGGCTACTGTTAGTTGTAGTGATTTTATTTCTTCCTTGGTCTGTCTTCAAGTGTTGCGCTCTTTTTTTTTTTTTTTTAAATGGTGGTAAAGTGCATAACATAAAATGTACCCTATTAACTGTTTTTAAGTGTACAGTTCAGGGGTAGTAAGTATATTGACACTGTTGTGTAACAGAGCGCCAGAACCTTTTCATTTGGCAAAACTGAAATTCTGGACACATTAAACAACTCTCCATTTCTACTACCCCTTAGTCCCTGGCAGCCACCATTCTGTTTTTTGGTTCTAGGAGTTTGGCTACTTTAGATACCTTATATAAGTGCCATCACACAGTAGTTTTCTTTTCCTGGCTGGCTCTGGCTTATTTCACTTAGTATAATGTCATCAAGTTTTACTCATGTAACATGTGACAGGATTTCCTTCTTTAAGGTGAGTAACATTCCATTGTGTGTGTGTGTGTGTGTATGTGTGTGTGTGTGTTCCATTTTGTTATTCGTGTGTTGATGAGCGTTTTATTTTCTTTAACCTCTTGGCTGTTGTTAATGCTGCAATGAACATGGATTTGCAAATGTCTCTTTGAAATCTTCCTTTCAGTTCTTTTGGGAATATAAGCAGAAGGGGTCGGGCTGGGTCATGTGGTAATTCCATTTCTAATTTTTTGAGGACCTTTCATATCATTATCTGTAGTGGTTGCACCTTTATGAATTCCCACCAACAGTGTTCAGGGCTTCATTTTCTCTGCATTATTTCCAATAGTTGTTATTTTCTGTTTTTTTTTTTTTAAATAGTAAATGGATGTGAAGTGATAACTCTTTGTGATTATGATTGGCGCTTTCTTTAATTAATAGTGTTGAACATCTTTTTGAATGCTTGTTGATGAACTGTCTGTTCTACCTTTGCTCATGTATTTATTTTTGTTGAATTGTAGGAGCTTTTTATATATTCTGGATATTTACCCTTTATCAGACATATGATTTGCAAGTGTTTTTTTCCTTTCTGTAGGTTGTCTTTTCACTCTGTTATTTACTTCATTTCCCAAAAGTTTGTTTTCTCTATTTCCATTTATTTATTTTTACCTTTGTTGTCTGTGACTTTGGTGTCCTATCCAATGCATCATTACAGTTCAATGTCATGAGGCTTTCCCTGTTTTATTTAATTTTATTAAAATAATTTTTTTGTAATCTTTATTTTAGAGAGAGAGAGACAGACAGACAGACGGTGCGAATGCAGGAGGAACACAGAGGGAGAGAGGGAGACATAGAATCTGAAACAGGCTCCAGGCTCTAAGCCGTCAGCACAGAGCCTGGCGTGGGGCTCAAACTCATGAGACTGAGAGATCGTGACCTAAGCAGAAGTTGGACAACTGACTGATCTCCTCCCCTGTTTTATTTTTAAGAGTTTTATAATTTTAGGTCTTCTGCTTAGGTTTTTATTTTGTTAATTTTATACTTAGGGTATGGTAAGGGCCCACCATAATTCTTTGGATATTCAGTTTTGCCAACACCACTTGTTGAAGAGATTGTCCTTTTCCTGTTGAATAGTCCAGGTACCTTGGTTGAAGGTCATTTGACTACATGCCAGAGAGTTTTTTTCTGGGTTCTCTATTCTGTTTCATTGGTCTATATGTCTTTCTGCCAGCACCACACTGTTTTGATTACTGTAGCTTTGTAATATGTTTTGAAATCAGGAATTGTGAAGCATTGAACTTTTTTCTTCTTTTTCCGTATTGTTTTGGGTTTTCAGAGTTCTCTGAGATTCCCCCCGTGAATTTTAGGGTAGTTTTTCTATTTCTGCAAAAATGTCATTTGGATTCTTTGGTCAGGATTGCAATAAATCTGTAGATCATATGGGCAGATGGACATTTTAACACTTTGAAGTTTTCCAGTCAATGAACACAGATGTCTTTCCATTTATTTGCATCTTCTTTAATTTCTTTCAGCAGTTTTTCAATCTTACAGGTCTTTCAACCTTTCTGGTTGAGTTGATTCATGAGTATCTCCTTCTTTTTGATGCTTTTATGAATGTGATTCATTTCTTAATTCTCTTTTTGGATTGCTTGTGGTTTGTGTTTGAAAACTCAATTGATTTTTTTGTGTTGATTTTGTATCCTGCCACTTTGCTGAATTTGTTTAGTACTAATAATTTGTGTCTGTGTGTGGAATCTTTTGGGGTTTCTGCATATAATATCATGTAATGTCATCCATGAACAGAGATAACTTTCCTTCTTCCTAATCATTATGCTGCCTTTCATTTACTTAGTTTTCTGGCCAAATTGCAAAGCGTTGTAGTGTCTAGTATTATGTCACATAGAAATAGCATGAGTGGGCATCAATGCTTTGTTCATCTTAGAGGAAAAGCTTTCAGTCTTTTACCGTTGGGTATGATGTTAGCTGTGAACTTTTTATATATGGCCTTTATTATGTTGGCCTACTGGTTAAGTGTGTGTTGCTTAATTTCCACATATTTGTGGATTTTTATTTTTCCTTCTGTTTTTGATTTCTGCTTTCATTCCTTTGAGGTCAGAAAAGATACTTGGTATGAGTTCAGACTTCTTAAATTTGTAAGACTTGTTTTGTGGTCTGACATGTGGTCTGTCCCAGAAAATGTTCCGTGTGTACTAGAGAAAAATGTGTATTTTGTTGTTGAATACAATGTTCTGTATAGGACTTTTAGGTACTTTTGGTCTACAGTATTCAACTCCTCTCCTCATTGATTTTTCTGTCTGGTTGTTTTTTTCTATTGAAAGAATGACATTGAAGTTTACTCTTACTGTTGATGTCTATTTCACCTTTCAGCTCTGTCAATGTTTGCTTCATATATGTAGGAGTTCTGTCGGAAATATATATTTATAGCTGTCATAGCTTCTTGGTGAATTGACCTTTTTATTATTATATAATGTCCAACTTTGTATTTCATTACAGTTTTTGACTTTGTCTATTTTGTCTTTTCGTATGGCTCCCTGCTGTCTTTGGTCAGTATTTGCATGGGATATCTTTTTCTCATCCTTTCACTTTCAACCCACATGTGCCTTTAGATCTAAAGTGAGTCTCTGGTACACAGCATATAGTTGGTTTTGTTTTTTCAGTTCATTCATTCGTTCTATTATTAAGTCTTTTGATTAGAGAGTTTAGTCCATTTACATTTAAAATAATTATTGGTAAAAGAGAGTTTTTTATTCCCATTTTCTTAATTGTTTTCTGTATGTCTTATAAGTTTTCTCTTCCTCTTTTCCTTTATTACTGCCTTTTCTTTATTACTGCCTTTGTGTTTTAATGAGTTTTTTGATAGTCACTTTGATTCCCTTTTCATTGGCTTTTGTGTATATTCTATAGATAATGTCTTTGCAGTTTTTATGGGAATTACATAAAATATCTTCAAGTTTTAACAATCTTTTTTTCAAAGTTTTATTTAAGTAATCTCTCCACCTAATGTGGGGTTCAAACTCATGACCCTGAGATCAAGAGTTGTATGCTCCTCCAACTGAGCCAGCCAGGTGCATCTTTAACAACCTGTTTTAAACTGATAACGTCAATTGCATATAAAAACTCAACTCCTTTATGTCTCTGTCCCCCTTTCCCCACTATATGTTATTGATGTCACAAATTGCACCTTTCTATATTGTGTGTCTTTTAACATAGATTCATACTTTAATGCTTTTGCCTTTTAAATTCTACACAAGAATTGAAAGTGATTTATGTACCAACATTACAATACCATAGGATTCTATATTTGCCCAAATATTACCAGAGAGCTTTATATTTTCATATGGTTTTGTGTTGTTATTTACTGTCTTTTTCTTTTTCTTTTTTTCCCCCAACTTGAAAGCCTCCCTTTAGTATTTTTTTCTGGGGCAGGTCCAGTGGTGATTAACTCCTTCAGCTTTTGTTTATCTGAGAAAACCTTTATTTATTTATTTCTTAACACTTACTCATTTTGAGAGACAGAGACAGAGCGTGAGTTGGGGAAGAGCAGAGAGAGGGAGACACAGAATCGGAAGCAGGCTCTAGGCTCTGAGCTGTCAGCACAGAGCCTGGCACTGGGCTCGAACTCAGGAACTGTGAGATCATGACTTGAGCTGAAGTTGGATGTTTAACTGACTGAGCCACTGAGACGCCCCTTATCTGGGAAAATCTCAATTTCTCCTTTTCTCTTAAAGGATAACCTTACGGATATAGTATTCTTGGTTGGCGGTTCTTTTCTTTCAGCATGTTGAATATATCCTACCACTGGCTTCTGATCCGCAACATTTTTGTGGAGACTTTGGCTTTTAATCAATAATGGAAGTTCCCTTTTATGGGATGAGTCTCTTTTCTCTTGCTGCTTTCAATATTGTTTTTCTTTGTGACTTTTCAGGTTAATTATAATGTGTCTCAGTGCGGGTCTTACATTTACCCTAATTGGCATTCATTGAGCTTCTTAAATATATGTGTCCATTTCTTGCCTCACATTGGAGAAATTTTGAGCCATTATTTCTTTAAATAAACTCTCTGCTGCTTTCTCACTTCTTCTTCTGGGTCTCCCATGATGCATGTGTAGTCTTTTTGTGGTGTTCTATATGGGCATCTGCTCTCTTCTCTTTACTTCCCTTCATTCTTCTTTTTTTTCATTCCCGACTCAGTAATTTCACATGATGTTTAGTAGTTTGCTGATTTTTTTGTTCTGCTTGATCAAGTCTGAAGACGGATCTGTCTACTGAATTTTTCAGTTTATTCTTCAGCTCCAAAGTTCATTTGCCTCTTTATTTTTCAAATTTCATCGTGTTGATATTATTTTGTGTGTGTGCTGTTTCCCATATTTCACTTAGGTGTCGATCTGTGTTGTCTTTTAGCTCAGTGAGCATCTTTAGAGTGATTATTTTAAATTATTTGTTAGGTAATTGATACCCAGTTCTTTTTTTAGTTCAAGTTTGTTTAAGAGAGAGAGAGAGAGGCAGGGGGAGGGGCAGAGAGAGAGAGAGAGAGAGAGGGAGAGAGAGAATTCCAAGCCGGCTCCGTGCTCAGGAACTGTGAGATCATGACCTGAGCCGGAATCAAGAGTCAGACGCCTAATGGACTGAACCACTCAGGTGCCTCTTGGAGCTCCATTTCTGTAGGGTTGGTTGTGGTGCTTTATTTTGCTCTGTTGACTGGCTCATCTTTAACTGTCTCTCTGCAGTCCCCTCGATCTTCTGTTGAGATTTGGTTGTTTGAAAAGACAGTCTCGTCTAGTCTTTATTGACTGGCTTCACAGAGTGCAAGATCCTCACCAATCAGCCTGAGTAGAGATTCTATGGACCTCTCAAACTTCTGGAGATTCCAGCGTTCTGGGCTTGTGTGGGTCATTTCTGAGGGTTACTTTGGCTTTCTCCTCGGGATTGCATGATCTCTGCCTCTCCTTATCATCTGTCTGTGACCGTGCCATCTCCCTGATGCTGTCATGTGCTCCGTGCTTGACTTTCTTCTCAGCAGCCTTCAACCTGGCGTCTAAATTATGCTGCCTTCCCGTTTGCATTTGTAGTCAGGCCAGAAACAAACCAGTTCTTCGGGCAGCGCTTCAGCACGCCACGTCCGTGAGTGCGTGTTGTTCTCTTCCCTTCCCCTGGGAGAAGCTGGGGGGCGGTGGTGGTTTTTCTTGATTGTGCTTCATTGCACGAAGGGAGGCGGTTCAGGTAGAGAAAATGCAGTGAACCCCTATCTGTTTCAATATCACCCTTTTTAGCTTTTACACACCTAGGTGATGCAGCCGCGTAACAGGTTCTGAATTAGGTTCTCCTAAGGGAACAAGGGCCTGGGGTTTTCTCTTCCACCATCTTGCCGATGTCAGTGTCTGTCTACATTTGGTTTTTAACTCCTGTCATTGTTAGGTTGTTTTACATGTTCTGTCATGCCTGTACAGATAATCATGACTGTGTTACTATTAGAGGCTTTATTACTAAAGGGCTATATTTTTGGTAACTGTCACAATTTGATGTTCAGTGTAGCTTTTTAATAAACATAGGTTTATTCTATTTTTGTGCATGGTAATTGGAATAGGAAGTGATACATAATTTGAATAAGGTTTGTTTTGTTGGCTGACTTATTTTTCGGCTTTTTATGAAAGTTTGAAATTACTATGAATTGTAGACAAATGTGACATTTTGTTAATAATAAAGATTCAGTAGAGTCTCAATCATGTTCTTGAGCTTCTAACCTATTCGATCATTTACTGTATAGAACATAGAAGAACAATGTCCTTGCTATCTTGCAGGACGTGACAGTAGTTTTCTGGAATTATCTGTGGCTATCAGTAGGGTATGGGTTTTGTAGACATGGTGTCATTCTATGTTCAAAATCAATGGAAAGAAGACTAGGAATATTGTTTTCTAAACCGACCGGAGGTTTTGGGTGGTCAGTCGGAGCAGGCTAGAGAATGTGGACATGAAATGGGCAATTTTCTTATTTGCAAATAAACAGTATAACATAAAACAAGGGGATTAAAGGAAAGGTGGTGGGAAGGGGGGGGGCTAATATTTGAGCATCTGGTGTGCTTCCCGTGCTTTAGATACATGGTGTCATACCCCTACCCCCAAAAGTCAGTGAGTCAAAATGGTATTTACATTTGACAGGTGAGAAAACCGAATGGGACGGTTAAGTGAGAGAGTTAAGGGGCAGCACTGTTTAGGGTGATTGGCAGTATGGACGTTAGATCCGTATATACTGACCTTAGAATTCTTTCAAGTTGTGGGCTTAAGGCAAGTTGCTTAAAATTCAGTTTCCTCCTTTGTAAGATGATAATGGTGCTTACATTATAGGATTATGCTGAGAATCAGATGAAACAGTGCATGTTGAGTTTTTAATCTCTTGTCTGGGAAGTTGTACATACTCAATGTCACTAACATATATGTGTGTATATACACACACACACACACAAACACATGTTTACATATTTATACTTTATACATATTTATATATAAACATATATATAGCTTAAATTGGTATTTTACTGGTTTCCCAAGATCTCATACTTTGTGAGCTGTGCATATAGTAAATGGTAGAATCAGAAGACTGGCCTTTCACCAAAGCTGGTATTTTCATTATAGGACCTCTAAACGTTTGCTAGATTAGAGGAAATGAGAAATAGAGAGATGAAATTGAAGTTGAAAGTGTTAATAAAGCTGTCATCTGTTGGTTGGCTGCTATTGGTTAGGTGTTTTACTTATGTCATTGCGTTTAATCTCATTTCATTAAGTAGCCCGGCCAAGACCAGGAGTCAGTACCGCTGAGCAGGTCTGTCTCCTTTCAAACTCTGTGCTCTCCTCATTAGGTGGTGCTTTCTCCCCAGGAGTAAACTCATGAGGTTATTCTGACCTTGCAGGGAAAGGGAGCTCTTGGAGGAATGGAACTGGTCACATATAGAAATACTTCTGAATAAGGTTCATTATGGAGGGTTTTTTTTTTAATGTTTATTTTGGGGGGGGGAGGATCAGAGAGAGAGGGAGACACAGAATTCGAAGCAGGCTCCAGGCTCCAAGTGGTCAGCACAGAACCCAACACAAACTTGAGCCAAAGTTGGATACTTCATCCACTGAGCCACCCAAGTGCCCCTCTTGAGTCTTTAAGGACACATGATGGTATGGTTTCCATCCTTAAGGGACTCTAGTGGGGTGACTTAAGTCCAAGAAAAATAGAAAGTTATACTGATACATTTTAATTATCAAAAATGATTACAAGATTGATTTTTTTTTCCCCCCATCGAGAAGACTTAAGGGAAAGCGGGTAAAATGCTGGGATGGATCTGGAATTGAGAATTGGTCAAGGAGGATAGGAAATGACCATTCTCCCCTGCCCCAACAATTAGAGGAAAGTGCTAAAACACAGGGGAAAAAAAGTGGGCCATTGATGGTTAATGGTATAATCTTGAGGACTATCCACGACTCTTTAGCTATGGGTGGTAGGACATAAATATAATGAAAAAAAAGGCATCTTCCGAAAAAACCGTGTCCCACTGTAAGGGTGGGGGATGCACACAGCTCCAGGAATGCTGCTGGTCTTACTGGAGAACCATCTGAGGGAAAACACTGGGCTCGGGTGCACTAATGTGCATCCGATGGTTTACGTAGTCTGGAGTGAGCTCAGTGCTTGTGAGTGTCAGTTCATTCATTACACCTGTGCTTCCCGACAGAGCGGGGCAGGAGCTGAGTGAGCCCATGTGGCACCCTGTGCCTTCTCGCCTGGACCCCTGGCCAGGGCCAGCCCTGCTGTGTGCTGATGCCCCTTTTGGGCAAGCGGGCCAGTGCTCCTTGTGGGCTTTCCTGGCAGCCTCTTGGCCTGGGGAATCTAAAGCTGCATTTCTCCTCTTTTAAGGCTAAAGTTTTACAGGATTTTTTTCAATGGGATTCTACTTTTTCTGTTGCTTTGGTATTTATGGAAAGGAGATAATGTAAAGTTTGTGTTATATAAAAATGGAATCCTCTTGAGTTTGTAAAATTCAGGGTGTCTTACATTTTTTATAATTTTTCCCTTTTTCTGGAGAGCTAGGAAAAAGATTTTTGTGTTTGGTCGTTTAAAGTATATTTTCTTACATGTATAGGACCCTAACAGGTTGCCAGTTTTAAATTAGTCTTAATTTTCTGTATGTATTGACAGATTGTAATATTCTTGATAGACAAAATTCAAATGTGATTTTGTATGTGATTAGGAACTGCATAGTTTGAAAATCTGTGTCTGTTGTTTTGCATGAATTTCTGCATTAAACAATGGAAGTGATTTTTTAAAAACTCATTTCCTTTGAATATTTCAATAATAACCAATAAAAATGTTACTGGAAAGTCACTAGCAGATAGGGTGTCTTGGCATAGAATAGTGCTCAGCAAACTCGGCCTTCTCTCTGTTTCTGGAAATAAAATATTGTAGGAACAAAATCATACCAAACTCATTTACGTATTGTCTGTATTCAGACCAACACTATGGGGACCACAAAGGCAGAAATATTCACTGTCTGCCGTTTGTAGGAAATGTTTGCTTATTGCTGGTATAGAATAGCAGTTCTCTCAACTTTTAGGGTCTGTGGAAATTTATACACTCTTTTTTAAAATTTGTTTTTATGTTTAGAGACAGCATGAGATGAAGAGAGGACCAGAGAGGGGAGGGAGGTGGGGAAAGAGGGAGAGAGAGAATCCCAAGCAGGCTTCCTGCTCAGCGTAGAGCCCAACATGGGGCTTGATCCCACAATTGTGGGATCATGACCTGAGCCAAAATCAAGAGTCAGACACCCAACCAGCTGAGCCACCCAGCCACCCCTGGACCTTTTTACACTCTTTAATAGAGACTCCAAAGAATTTTATTTATGGGCGTTATACTGCTGTTTGCCATAATGGAAGTTAAATCTGAGTAAAAACTTAGTTCATTTAAACATAAATATTAGGGGTGCCTGCCTGGCTCAGTCAGTAGAGCATACGACTCTTGATCTCAGGGTTGTGAATTTGAGTTCCACATTGGGTGTAGAGATTACTTAAAAAATAAAATCTTAAAAAATAGCAATATTAAACTTATTTACTTAAACTCATGTTACATATTAACATAACATCTTTATGAAAAATAACTTGTTTCTCAAAAGAAAAAACATTAGTAAATTGGGAAATTTCTCTGGCACCTAGATTAATAGACTATTTGTGTATTTTTCAATTTGTTGCTGTGTGTTTTGGTTGAAGGATATGAAAAAAAAAATCACACAGATCTGCAAATGGAAAAGGGAGAGTGTTTTAATAGCCTGTTCAGTGAATTGTGGAGATTCTGTGGTACACCACCAAGACTCGTTGCCTGGTTGTTTATTAAGGGAGTTGCAACGTGGAATCTGAAAATATGTGAATAACCTTATCATATTGGAGCTTTCGAAATCCATTGCCTTGTCTTGCACTTTGAATGAGTCTTTTACTCATGCATGATTTTCTGATATCACATATTGATATTTTCAAAAATATTGGTTCACAATCCACACATAGACACTATTTTAAAAATCACACTTGTTGGGGTGCCTGGGTGGCTCAGTCAGTTAAGTGTTGAACTTGGGTCATGATCTCATGGTCTGTGAGTTCAGCCCGTTCTCGGGCTCTGTGCTGACAGCTCAGAGCTTGGAGCCTGCTTCGGATTCTGTGTCTCTCTCTCTGCCCCTCCCCTGTTCATGCTCTGTCTGTCTCTCTCTCTCAAAAATAAACACGAAAAAACCCCCACATTTGTTAATATCACCACTGATCTCAGAAGAGCCTTTGGGTATTGGCAAGCTACTGGAACTATGCAAAATGGGGGCTGGGTCCTAGTATGTTTGCATTTCTCAGTTAACATGGTACCTTGCAGGTGAGGACAGAAGAGCCTATAGTGGAACAGGGTTTTATAAAATTCTATTTTGGGGGGCACCTAGGTGACTCAGGAGGTTGAGTCTCTGACTCTTGATTTCCACTCACATCATGATCCCGGCATTGTAATGTCAAGTCCCACGACAGACCCTGAGCGTGGAGGCTGCTTAAGCTTCATTCTTTCTCAGGACTCATGGATGGCTCAGTCGGTTGTGTCTGATTCTGGATTTTAGCTCAGGTCGTGATCTCCCAGTCTGTGAGATTTTGATGTGAGTTTGTGACATAGAGGGGTGGTGGGGTGGGAGTAGTGGCAGTCCTGTGGGATCATGTCCTGTGGGATCCGATGCTGTCTCCAGGTGGATAGAGTCAGAATTGAATTAAACAGTAGGACACTCAGCTCGTCTGGCAGAATTGCTTGATGTGTGGGAAACCACACCTGGTGTCACAAGAGAAGTGGTGTAAAATACAGTGAGGTACAGAGAAGAGGAGGCACGCAGGAGGAGTCCGTTTCTTTAATTGTGTGCATGTGCCTATTAGTGAAAATTTTTGCAGGGGACTGTTTCACTAGGTACAATGAAGACCATGTTTGCTTTTCTGACAACTTAAAAAACCTTTCTGTGACAACTCTTGCACTTCTGTGGTCGACCGTTAGATGGCATGAGCGCTTCGGGAGCCCTCAGGGCTGCCCAGCGCCAGTAGAAAGTGAACATTGTAAGCTCGTAGCCCGGCGCATAGTTCACTGTTTCCACATGATCGATGCCAGCAGAACCTGATACTGTGTGATATATAGAAGCAAGGTACAACTGGAATAATGAAATTTCAAAAATAAGCCTTTTTAAAGGAGGGTTGTAATAGTTCTATTGGGTATTGTAAATGCTTCAGGTGCACTTGATACCGCTGTTAGGTTCCTGGCGTTTGCATCTCTCTCTTTTTTTATGGAAAGATGGATTGAACTTCAATTTAGGAATATTCGGTAATCCCTCTCAGGACATACTGTAACAGCTGGTATTTTTGTGTTGTAGTAAATCGATTCCATACAACAGTCAGTAATAATTATGGCTGGGTTCTGACAAATTCCAAAGTATTTTCAATAAATTTAGCCAAAGAAAATAACATGATTACTAGAAAAATTTAGCTCCGTTTGAAAGCTAAACCCAGCCACTCTGCTACATTCTACAAAATAGTAAGCATTTTACTGGTTGGGATTTTATCAAACCATTTCTTTTATTAAGATACTTATATATGTTCTGAGACGATATTACTTTCTGGCCTATATTTCTTAGGTGATATGACTTTGGTAAAATTTAACTGCAAGTGTTCATTATGAAATAAAAAATGCGATATGCTAAGGCCTTTCGTAAGTGGCTTCGTATGTCCTGCAGCAACATCAACTCAGAAGGGTGTTTTGATGTGGGAACATAAGGTTGTCTTAGTATTACTAGAACGTTTGATAGAAGCGGGAGATCACTTACTATACAGTGTTTGCAATTTATAAAAGTGAAGCATTGTAAGTTCCCTAAGGTGTGAGGAAAATGGGAGTTTGCGTGGTACAAACTATATTGTATATCTGTGTTTCTATAGTTAAGCAATCTGTACTATTTAAATTATGACTTATGGCATAAGAGCTTGAGTTATCTACATAACACACATGCATGTGATAGCTGTTTACCCACACACATGTACATACCGCCCTAATGGGAGAAATGTGTGTGCATACGCCTTCCAAATTTCAACTGTTTCCTCCTTTTTTCTCAGCAAAACAGAAAAGCCTTACCGAATGCTTTCTGGAAATCCTGTATGGTCTGTTTTTTACTTGGTGTTCCAATTAAGGAACACGTGTAGGTAGCTGAATTTTAATCCTGATTGTTTTGAATCGTTTATGAAAGCAAAAGCAGAGGTACCTTTTAAAACTAGTGGGGAAAACAGCCTCATAGGTGGCGTTAAGTGACACTTAAGTCTTTTTCTCTTATTTTCAGCTTAGTGATTTATATTTTATTTGGTATTTAAAATAACTGCTCTCATATTTTTAATGAATAGTCTTCCCTGTAGGGCTATGCCTGCATATTTTAACTTTGCCAACCTTTCTAAGACGAAACAAAATGCCGGCCACTCCAACAGATAGTCTGGTTCAAGAGAGTCTGGTGAATTTTCTCATACTAAAGTTCGCTTTGATAATTAAATAGCTAATTTAGAAAGTCTGAATAGAATTTTTGCAGTTTGGACTTTTTCAAGTGAAGTTTGGCAAGTTCATTTTTCCTTATCTGTCATATGAATCAGCAATTTAAAGGCTTTACGAATTGAAGTGGGCCAGTTTTTTGAGTGTTTACAATATCTGTTTTTCTTGTGAATATGTTAAAATACGCTTTTAAATTATTGACTTTGCTTTATAGAGAACTGGGGAAAAGGCCCCCCAAAATGGACCTCAACACACTGTGTGGGTCTTCTGATTTCTAAAAAGTGTAAATGTAGTGTGTTTTCCGTGATTAGGCAGCCGTGGTCCAAATTTAAACCACATGGCCTTCTCCCGGGTGTGAGGCCAACGTAAATTTTAATCTCGCTACTTTCTTTTATGTTTGCATTTTATAATCTCCTTGCTTGAACTGAACAACCCCAGTTATAATGGCCAGTGTTTCTTGTTTGCTTATTACATGCCAGACTCTGTGTTGCAAACCTTAGCATATGTAATTATCAAACGGTCCTAAAGGGCTGTTCTCTCCATTTGTATGTAAGGAAATCAGGGCGCAGTAAGATTCAATAACTTGTCCAAGATCCCAGACTTAGCAGAATGAAAGATCAGGTCAAACTCTGGAGTTCTTGCTCTTGAGTTACTTACTATATGATGGCGCCTTGTTAATTTTGCTAATTATTTCGGGATAAACTTCCGTGAAAACAGCTTTAGAAAAAAATGGATATTTTTCAAAGGTGCATCAAAGCCCACTTTTTTACTAAAAAAATTTACTTTCCTGTATTAGCTTGGATTGGTAGGTTTCATTGAGGTTATTAGCACTTGACTTCTGTGAATCTCTAACATCGTCACCTCTCATAGTTTCTCAGGGTGATTTTGCAGCTTTCAGGTAGAGAACTTTGCAGTTAGTTAGAACTTTGCAGTTGTCCTGTTAGGATGAGCTATGGAAAAAATTACAATTACTTATAATTTGTTGATGGTCTATAGAGTCTCTGTTCTGCTTTAGGAGGATAGCGTGGAATCACAGTAATAGAGGCAAAGGATTTTAGAACAGCACTGGCGTAAAAATCTTCTTTAAGGTCTCAGTCTGTGCATTCAGCACTCCAACCGTGAAAATCTTTAAGGAAGCTTTGATACGTGCATGAGGAACTTTCGCGCTTTTAATTAGAAATCTCCCATCAAGATAAAAAACCCTCTCACTTAATATTTGCATGTAGCCTAGACAGACTTTGGAAGAACTGATCTTGTGTGTTGGAATAAGAATTTTGAGTTAGTTGCAGAATGTCGCAATTTAGTAATCTTCCCTATTATTTTTCTTTAAAGTGTTTCTTCTATTTTTAGAAACGGCCTGCACGATAGATTGCGGTGACAGCGTGGCTGCAGGCCATCGAGCTGGAATCCCCTGTGGCTTTCTGAGCGGAGAGCGTTTGGTGTGTGTTGTCCCAGCCTGCGGCTTGCATCATGCCGGCGTTGTCAACAGGATCCGGTAGTGACACAGGTGTGTGACCCCAAGAGGGGCGGCTTCCCTTCTGTCCTTACTTAAATTTTCTTGTTCACCGAGAAGACAAGCGTTGCTTTAAGGAAGTGCAAACAGATCATGGCTGTTTTTCTGTAACCAGCACGAGGGGCACAAAACCCACTTAGATGCCTCCCTCCAAGGTAAACGTTGTCAAAGGACGTTGACCGACCACTTCTCTCTCCAGGTAGTGATGGTTTGTGCTGATGCTCTTCTATGGTCTTCCCCTTTGTGATAATGCCGTGCATTTAAATTTCTTTAAAAAATAAAGAAGTATTTTAAGCATGCAATGGAGTATGGCAAATCCCATGATACTGCTGTTACTTTTCACTCAGGCTTAGTAACAGGAACTTTCTGCTTCAGACCTTGCATTGTTTTTCTTTAAGAAATAAAACACTGTCCCTACCCCATTCTTGAATTTTCTTTCTTCCTGTCACCAGAGGAGGTGGGGGTGGGGGAAACAACTATCCTGAAGTTGATATGTGTCATTAAGGGATTCAGTTAAAACAAGCATATTTCACCTTATTATCAATTGTAAGATTTACTGATACTTAGAATAAAGAGTTCCAAGAAAGAGACAAAACACACGTGTGAGGAAAATCCTCTTCCTTCCGACCTGTTTCAGGAGCGGGTGAAGGAGGTCAGTGCCCCTCTGAGGTCTTATTCTGAGGTTCCCCAGAATCAGCACTCTTTGTTTTTAATTAAAGTTTTTTAGAGTACGATTGGCACACAACGTTACATTCGTTCCAGGTGCCCAACACAGTGATTCCGCTTCTCTGTATGTTATGCTCACTGCAAGTGTAGCCACCATCTGTCCCCATACAGCACTGTTACAGTATCATTGCCTGTATTCCCTGTGCTGTGTCTTTTATTTCTGTGACGTATTCATTCTGTAACTGGAAGCCTGAGGCTCTACTGCCCTTCATCCATTTTGCCCACCCCCCATCCGTCTCCCCTCTGGCAACCATCAGTTCTCTGTATTTACAGGTCTGAAAGAATCAGCACTTGTTAAAAAGAAAGATACATAAACCCTTCCCAAAACCTTTTTTTTTTTTAAGAGAGAAGCAGAGTGGGAGAAGGGCAGAGGAAGAGGGTGAGAGTATTTTAAGTAGGCTCTATGGCCAGTGTGGACCCTGAGGCGGGGCTCGATCCCAAGACCCTGGGATCATGACCTGAGCCGAAATTAAGAGTTGGATGCTCAATGGACTGAGCCCCCCCACCCCAGGACTATTAAAACAGAATGTGGGTTGGGTGGGGGAGCCATGCCTTGTACTTTTAAGACCCCTCAGAAGAAATGGCATGGTGTGTGACTAAAAGCAATGTCTGTGTGTTGCACTGACCGTACTGAATCTGGTTGCGTCACGGCCGTTCTGTAAGCGACTGAGACAGTGGTCCCAGTGGGGGCAGTTCCTGCTACCATAATTTTAACTGAATCACAAATTTGGAAATATTCTTGCTATTTCAAGCATATCCATCCTTACGTTTTGGCAAGTTTTGTCTCATCTTTATCCATCAGCAATGATTTTTTTCCACTGTAATTCACACTGAGGATTAGTTTTTCTGAGGAAGTAATTTTGATTTTTAAACACCTGAAAATCTTTTTTTTTTTTTTTTATGAAGACATTAACTTGGAAGGCAGCTCCTTTGGAATTTTTTTTTTCTTCATTTTAGTTTTTATATAGTCCCACATTGTGTTCTACTTTATAAAATGAATGATTTAACTTTCCATAGTGGTTTGGGAAATCATAGATAAAATTTATTTGGGCCATAAATTTACTATAGTTATGTAATGAATAAGTTTTATGCCCTGCTGTTTGCCAAAAATACCTTAGTTTAATTGAATGCAAAATACTGTTGCTTACATCTATCCCAAGGAATGATTAAAGTAGAATCTTTATAGTTTATGGGGCAGTTGAAGGGTCAGTCATGAAAACAGCAGAGGCTATGCAGAATTTAAAAAGGACTTTTCCACACGTAGCGGGCTCTCTTGGTGCAGATCTCAAGTGCCTGTGTGACTCACACCTGGCTTTGTGACAGTTTTTGACCTGTATGCCCAACAAGGTTTGAGTCAAGCAGAGATGTGCCTGTTCAAGAGTCACTGTGCTCAGGGAGGCTCCAAAGTACGATGCACGCATCAGATGCTTACGGTGCCCTCGTCGTCCCTGGCAGACCAGATGCGGTTTACCCGTCGGGGATCATTTTTACCCTGAGCAGGGTGGTTTAGTGACGTCCTCCCTGGGTGCAGAGCTAGAGGGCATAACCAAAGGGCAGAACCCCGGCCGTAGGGGAGCGGCTCCCAGCAGCCCCCTAAGTACATGGCCCTCATGTGGGAATATACTTTCAGTGTAAAACTTCTACCACTTCTCCCTCTCCCCCTATCTACCTATTTCCCAAGGAAAAAATATGTACATTACACAGATAATATATAAAAATGTTGTCATTGTCAAAGATGCATTGATAAAAGGAAGGGAATTCTTAATTACCCATCCTTCCCCTGGGGCAAGGGGATTTTCTTTCTCTGTTTGATGAGTATCCTTCAGGAATGTTCTGTACTTTAAATAATTACACATGGATATACATAAGTATATTGTTTTATGTCTTTGTTCTTTACTTTTTAATCAGATTCTGTCCTACTCTGGATTGTTCTAGAACTTTCTTTCCTATATTAAGTAGTGTCTCAGAGCTGGATTTCCACAGGGTGTGTGTGTGTGTATAAAACCTATCTATTTCTACGTACATTTGTATATCTACCTCATTCTTTTAAACCAAGGCGTACTTTTCTGTTGTATCACAATATAGTGAACCATACTTCTGTTGAAAACCTGGGTTTTGCTCCTTTTATAATATTTTGGGGAGAAATATGTGAATATTTAATGGGTGTTATCAAATTGTTCTCCAGGGTGGTTAAAGCACTTAATGATCCTATGGACAGTGCATTTGAGATTCTTTCCCCCGTATTCTTACTGAGCTTCAATATCATAAACCTTTATAATTTTTGCCCATTTGATGCGTAAAACGTGACATCTTTCGTGTTGAATGTGCATTACTCATGATATTCAGCAGATTTCCATTTGTTTAATGGGCACTTATTCCTTTGATTCGTCGATTTACATCCTTTCCCATTTTTCTATTGGTTTTCATTTTTGTCATGCTTTTATGGAATTTCTTTTATTTGTATTTTGTAAATTATGGGACATTTTAGGTTGAATACCTTTCTCTGGTCAGCCATTTGTCCTTTTTTACTTAAATAGTATTTCTCTTACTGAAGTTGAAAACTCTTATGTGGACAAACCAATCTTCTCTGTATAGTTAATGCTTTTTTTTTTTTCCTTGCGCTTGCCTACCTACTTCAAGGTCATGAAGATATTTCTAAGATTTTCTTCCAATAATGAAAACAGTCTGTTTTTATACATTTGGAATTTTAGTCCAGCTGTCATTTACATGTGGAATGAAATAATAATTGTTTAATTTTATTTCCCACATGGACAGCCAGTAGTCCCCAAATAACTTATTCAGTAGTCCATTCTTTTGACATAAATTTGTAATATCCCCTCCATGAAACACCGGTATTACGTATTTTCTGGGTTTTCTTCTTTGCTTTTTTTAAAAAAATAACTTCAGTGGACTGGATTCTTTAGAGCAACTTGAGATTTACAGAAAGATTATGAAGATAGTACTGAGAGCTCCAGTATACCTTATACCTTGTTTCCCTGATCAACATCTTACCTTAGTTTGGCACATTCATTTCAATTAGTGAATCGATACTGATGCACTATTATTACCTAAAATCTATAGTTTATCCAGATTTGCTTTGTTTTCCTCTAACGTGTGGGTTTTTGTTGTGGTGGTGGTTTTTGTTTGTTTGTTTGGTTTTGTTTTTGGCTCCAGGATCTCCCATTACATTTAATTGTCATTGTCTCATTAGGCTCCTCTTGGCTATGAAGGTTTCTCAGACTTTTTTTTTTTTTTGTCTTTGGTGACCTTGCCAGTTTTTAGGAGTTCTAGTCAGGGATGCTAGTCCCCTCTGTTGGAATTTGTCTGATTTATGTGCCATTGTTATCATATCGAGGGTACATGCTCTCAACTCGATTTATGACTGTTGATGTTAGTCAGCTGGCTGAAATAGTACTTGTCAGGTTTCTCTGCTGTAACGTTAGTCTTTTCCCATTCTTTCCATACTGTACTGTACAGCCTACGCTATGTGTTACATTCTTCCTCCTTTAGGCTAAAGTATATATATAAAATATTATATTTTGTCTCTTTTCTCCTATTTACTCGTTTATTCAGGTCGGTATGGACTCATGGATATTTATTGATATTTTGGGTTATAATCCAATACTATATTTATTTTGTTCAAATTGTTCAGCTTTGGCCGTCGGGAGCTGTTTCAGTTGGTCCCTCTGATACTCTCCTGTCAATGTGGGCTTGCTTGTTTCTTCACTTCTGGCACTACTAGGTGTCCCTGGCTCATTTTACAGTGCTCCAGTCCTGGAATCCGCTACTTCTCTAGGGAGAGCCTAGTCCCTTTTACTGGGGAATGGGATTAGAACCCAGGATCTGGGTGGTGTTTGCATATGGCTACCAGGTCCTCTCATGTGACAGAGCAAAGAAATACATGGATGTACACTAGCCCAGGTAGAGACACGCATTATGAACATTTTTGTGTGCAATCAGCTATTACTGTACTAAGCTAAACATGAATTCTTACAGATGTTGCCAGCTCTAATTAGCAAATGGATCATTTTAGCCTTCTTCCCTTGCTTATTTATAATTCCCACCCCCAACAGTGAGAAACCTGGCCATCACTACCCACCATCCACTTACGTAATCGGTTCCAGTGTACACGGTGTTCACCTGTACCTCGTGGGAAACAACTTTTATGAACTGGAGGGTTGACCTTGTTTTTAGTCCTCTGATAGAACCATTCTGTTTTTAATCTTATGAAATCATTCCTCTCATGCATAGTACCTATGTTAGTTTTAGTTTTATAAATTCATTAAGTATTTTTCCCCAAACATCATATAATATGAATATATATACAGAAAAACACGTGAAACTTTTATAAGACAGCTTTAAAACTGGTTATAATGCCAGCATCCATGTGGTCACCATCTAGTTCAAGAAATCAAGCATCCTGAAAGCAGCCTGGATATTTCTTCTTTTTCACAATCGCCTCAACCTCCTTAGAGACGGACATTAAAAAAAAAAGTTGCTATTTTACACTCTACATAAAACATAGCTTATGGTTTATATAAGCTCCCTAGGCCATACAGTTTAATTTTGCTGTAGCTGAACTTTGTAAGTGGACTTATACCGTATGAATTGGATTAGTTGTGTGTTACAAGCACCTTCTCTTGTTCTGTGGCTTGTCTTCTCATTTTTGTCCTTTCCTCCCCTCTTCTATATGCAGGAGTTACTAATTTCAATACAGTTGAGCACTGTTTACCTTTATGAGTGATTGCTGAATTGTATTCATGAAATGTTTTCTTCACTTACAATCAAAAAGTTAACTCCCTTTTCTGTTTCCATTTTGGTTTTGATAATGAAGATCTTGTTGGCAAGGTGTGAAGTGGGCTCCATATTAATTTTTCCCCTGCTGGTATCCACAACGTGATGAATACCATGCTTCCCTCTGCTTGCTGGGCCGCCCCGCGGAGCCTGTGTTACAACGTCGAATCTCCGTGGGGATGGTGAACATCTTTGCTTTTAGTTCTGGGTCTCAAAAGAAACTACTTGAACATTTTTTCTTTGTCATATTTGCTCTATTTTATTTTTTTTGTATATGCCTTTTACTGGATTAAGGAAGCTTCCATTTATTCTTTGTTTGCAAAATGATTTTTTGAATGACTTAAGCTATTGAATTTTGTCAGGTGCTTTTTATGTATGTATTGTAATGATCATATTCTTTGTTCCCTGTGAATCTCAACGCAGCAAATTTCATTGATTTTTTAAAACTATTAAACCAACTTGTATTTTAGAGGGAAACCCAATTTGTTCATAATTTATTATGCCTTTCATATAATCTGCTGGATTTAGTTCATATTTTGTTTATAACTTTAATATCTGTTTTTATGAGTGACGTTAGCCTGTAATTTTGCTTTCTCATTCTCTTTAACAGTACCATGTTAGCCTCATGTAGTGAGTTGGGAGACAAGTGGAGAAGTTTGTGAAAGGCTAAAATTTTTACTTTAGTGGAATTTACCTGTTAGGTTACTTGGGCCTAAACATTTTCTTTTTGATAAGAATATTGGTAATTATTTTAAAGCTTACAAGAATGTTCAGGCTTTTCTAAGACTTGGTCCATTTCACCTAAATTTCCAAATTTCTGAAAAAGTTGCTCATAGTTTTATTTCATGTGTGCACTTTCTATATTAATGTGTGTGTTTCTTTTTCCTTTTTGGTCCTGGTATTGGTAGTTATGGTCTTGTCTTCTCTTTCCTTAATATTGCCTGAGTTTTGTCAATTTCATTAGTCTTTTAAGATAAAGAACTTTTGGCCTTATGATTTTTCCTTATTGCATATTAGTTTTTATTTCATTGATTTTTATTCTTTTTCTAATTATGAACATTTGTTCATAAATTTTAACCTTGGTTTCCTAATGTTAACATTTAAGGTTATTTCTCCCTAGGTACTGGTTTTGTTACCTTAGTAATTAGTTATTTACAGTTTTCTTAAGTAAGAATTTTTTAGATTTATCTTTTGATCCTGATTTCTTTCTTAATTGCTTTGTGGTCAGAAAACTTAATCTGCATTATTTCAGTCCTTTGAAGTTGTTTTATTAGACTTTATGGCCAGCTCTGTGGTCAGTTTCTGTAAGTATTCTGTGTCTAAAAAGAAGGTATATTCTGCAGTCAGAGTTTAGCCTTTTGTATATGCCTACAGATCAGATTTTTAATTAAGTTACTCAAATAGTCTGTATTTTTACTGATTTTTTTGGTTACTGTTTATTTTCTCAATTATCAACAAAAATATTTTTTTAATTAAAAATTTTTTTAAATGTTTTTAATTTATTTTTGAGAGACAGAGAGAGACAGCGTGAGCAGGGGAGGGTCAGAGAGAGAAGGGGATACAGAATCTGAAGCAGGCTCCAGGCTCTGAGCTAGCTGTCAGCATAGAGCCCGACACAGGGCTCGAACCCACAAACCCTGAGATCATGACCTGAGCCGAAGTCGGACGGATGCTTAACAGCCTTAGCCACCCAGGCATCCTTTATTTAATTTATTTTTAAGTTTATTTATTTTGAGAGAGAGAGACAGAGACAGAGACAGACAGAGACAGAGAAAGTACATGCAAGGAGAGAAGGGGCAGAGAGAGAAGGAGACAGAGAATCACAGCCCATTGTGGGGCTCAAACCCATGAACCAAACAAATTGTGAGATCGTGACTTGAGCCCAAATCAAGATTCAGATGCTTGCCCGACTGAGCCACCCAGGTGTCCCACTCTCTGCCCATTTTTAAATCAGATTGTTGTTTTTTTGCCATTGAGTTGTATTTATCTATTTTTAATTTCCCCATGAGGTAACATCACCTTTATCTCACCCTGCAGATGAAGAAATGGAGACATACAGAGACAAAGTGATTTGTCCAAGGTCACATAGCCAGCAGGTGGCAGAGCCCAGACATGAACCCAGAAAGTTCTACTCAGTAGAATACCAAGACCTTTATTGGTAAAGGACCTAAGTGTTAGTGTTTCTTTTTTTTTTTTTTTTTAATGTTTTTTATTTATTTTTGAGAGAGAGAGAGAGAGAGAGAGAGACAGCATGAGCAGGGAGGGTCAGAGAGAGAGGGAGATACAGAATCGGAAGCAGGCTCCAGGCTCTGAGCTAGCTGTCCTCACAGAGCCTGACATAGGGCTTGAACCCACAAACCGTGAGATCATGACCTGAGCCAAAGCCAGACGCTTAACCAACTGAGCCACCCAGGCGCCCCAACAAACGTATTTTAAAAAGTTTCCCTTTATGACTATGTTTTTGTAGTTCTGTTCAGTTTTTGTTGTATATATTTAATTTTGTTGTATATTTAAATTTATTAAATACTAATTTGGTTTTCTGGTGAAGTAAGCTTTTTAAATATATTTTAAAGTAAATGCTTTTTCTGTTAATGTTTGCATAATACATCTTTTTCTATCCTTTTACTGTCTGTCACCTTTTGTGCATTCCTGCTGTATTACTGCTTTTGTGAGTTAGAGTTGGAGCTCACTGAGGAAACAAGTTGGACAGTCTTTGCTTTTAACTAGAGTATCATCAGTAAATTATAGCATCTGATTTTAAAATTTAAAATCTTAACATATATTGTGTTTCCTTGTCCTGATTTTTGTAAGTTGCTTTTCCTATTGTGTTTTCTTTTGGATTGTTAGGATTTTCCTTTTTCATTTTGGTTTTCCCTTTTCACAGTTTTGAATACTTTATCTTCCTCATCTTATTAAAATATGTTTGATACATGGCGTGTTAGTTTCGGGCGTACACCATGATTTGACATTTGTATACACTGCAAAGCAATCAGCACAGTGAGTCTAGTTAACATCTCTCTCCATGCAGAGTCACACATTTTTTTTTCTTATAGTGAGAATTTTTAAGATTTATTTTCTTAGAGCAACTTTCAGATTTTCAATATATTATTATCGACTGTAGTCACCATGTACATGACCTCCTTTTATAATTGGAAGTTTGTACCTCTTGATCCCCTTCAGCCCTTTCACCACCTGTCCCCCACCCTCTGCCCTTGGGGGGAACCACCAGTGTGTTCTCTGTATCTATGACTTTTGTTTGTTTTTTAGATTCCAGGTAAGTGAAATCCTATGATAGTTGCCTTTTGCTGTCTGACTTATTTCACTTAGTCTAATATCCTTAAGGTTCATACAAGTTGCTAATGGCTAGCTTTTTATTCATTTATTCATTTATTTATTTTTATGGGTGAGTAGTATAGTATTTGTGTGCGTGTGTGGTATAAATTGTCTTTTTGTTCATTTTAATAACTCTTTGGAGCTAAATCTGATTTCTTACATGCCTTCATTAAGGTTTTAACTTGGTAATACATATATATATATATATTTTTTTTTTTTTTTTATATAAGACGTTCTTTTTAGTTCTGTTAAAAATGTTCAGCCAACATTCAGATTGTTTACACCATAGGCCGATTGTTAGGAAATCTGATTAACTTTCCTTCCAACATCAAAACCATGACGTTTGGTCCATAAAGCGATGGAGTCAAGTTACGAAAGATTTTGAATATATCACTGCAATATACCACTACCAGAAACCCTTTGAAATAAACTAAAATGGACTGTGTTGGCTTTGCCAGTGTCCTGAAAATGTGTTGTTTTCATCTTCCATTTAAAAGACGAATGTGATTATTTTCCTTCATTGCTGATGTGTATATTCCATCATGGAAAAGCAGGGCCTTTAACTTACTGTTCTTCAAATTGTTTCCAAAATGAAGTATATTCTGCAGTTTTGAATGGGCCGTATTTATACTTTTACTGCTCTTTCCACAGCAAATCAAGATCATTAGGCGTGTGGTTGACTGCTAACGTTCCGTATGAACGAAACACAGTGTACGAATTAGCATTTGGGTACAGCTTTTTCTTTCTTTTGCGGTAGTACACACAGCTTGTGCTCCTTAAACTGAACCCATGCACTTAATTCTCGTCCTTGCTCATCACGTATTTATGAATGAGGTGAAAAAGTCTTTTTCCTGTAGTATGGTTTTTCAGTGATAAACGGAAAAGTCGCCAAGTGGTATTTTCTCCCACTGGCTCTTACAGGAACAGCGTGTGTCTCCACTTCTGTCCTAGTACCAGTTTTCTCCTGAGGTAGATACCGTCTAGCATGCCATGTGATAGCAGTTACTTTCATATTGCATGCTCTCGTGTTACCAAAAGAATCTTTTTTATTTTTGGGTTTTTCAGATGAGTGACTTTATTTATTGCAAAGTCACCTTCAATAAATACTGTTAGAGACAGTTAAAAGTTTGTACACAAAGAAGAGACCATGTGCAGAGGGGAGAGCTGTGGTCGATAGATTTAACGTATCATCTTATTGTGATTATATCTTAGTCTTTACACAAATGCTGTGTAAACAAGTTGCTTAATAGTTTGTATCCCATGGAATTGTGCAGAAACTGTATATCCAACAGTCATTTCACATAGGAATTTTGCCAGCAATTTTCATTCATTATGTAAGATTTGTCTCTTATTTTTAAGACTCGTTTTTTCATCTTAATGGCAATAGTGTGATTTGTTTTAGATGTAAGGAGTGCAATATTTAATAATGCATTTGCAGTTTATTTTTTAAGTTTTTCTTTAAGGTGAAATACATATGAAATTTTCCATTTTAATGACCTTAATTATACAATTTGGTGACGTTAAATATATTCAGAATGCTGTGCAAAACATCACCACTATTTCCAAAACCTTTTCATCACCCCAAACAGAAGGTTTGTGTCTATTAAGCAATAACTTTACTTGTTCCCCACCGCCCAGCTCCTGACACCCTCCGTTCTACTTTCTATCTCTAGATTATAACTATTTTAAATATTTCACTTAAGTGGGATTATATATATTTGTCACTTTATAACTAACTTAGGCCACTTAATGTAATGGTTTCAAGGTTCATCCATGTCGTGGCATGTTCCAGAACTTCATTCTTTGTACGGTTGAATAATGTTCCATTGTGTGTATATATCACATGTTGTTTATCCATTTATTTGTCGATGGACACTTGGATATTTCCACCTGTTGGCTATTGTGAATACTGCTGCAATGTACATTGTTGGACAAGTATCTGTTTTGAGTCCCTGATTTCAGTTCTTTTGGGTATATTCCTAGGAGCTGAATTTCCTGTGATAGATTAATTCTGCATTTAGCTTTGCGAGGAAGCACCAAATGTTTTCCACAGAGTCTGCAGCATTTCACATTCCTTCCAGCAGTGTGTGAGGGTTCCAAATTGTCCAGCTCCTCCTCACTACTTGTCTCATTCTGTAATTTTTGATGGCAGCCATTCTGGTAGGTATGAAGTGGTGCTTCACTGTGGTTTTGACTCGCATTTCCCTAATGACTAATGACGTTAAGCGTCTTTTCATACGCTCGTTGGCCATCTCTGTATCTTATTTGGAAAAGTGTCTATTCAAGTCCTCTGCCAGTTTTTTTTTTTGTTGCATTGCCTTTTTTGTTGTCGAGTTTTGAAGTTTTAAAAATATATTTTGGATATTAAACCCTGTCACATTTTCAACTTGGCAAATATTCTTTCCCATTGTGTAGATGATCTTTTTACTTGCCTTATCATATCCTTTTCACAAAAGTTCTAATTTTGATGAAGGTCAGTATCAGATTTTTCTTGTGTTACTCATGCTTTTGGTGGCATCTAAAAATCTATTGCCTAGTCCAAGGTTATGGGGAATTACCCCTTGATTTAAAATTTGAGTTATTTTTTATATGTAGTGTGAGATAAGGGTCTCAGTTGTTTGCATGCAGAAATCCAGTTGTCCTCGTATTATCTATTTTGTTTTCATTTCTATTTAAAAAGTATTTTTATAGTTTATTTTTGAGAGAGGGAGAGAGAGAAACAACACAAGATGGGGAGGGGCTGAGAGAGAGAAAGGGAGACACAGAATCCAAAGCAGGCTCCGGGCTCTGAGCTGTCAGCACAGAACCTGAAGTGGGGCTTGAATCCACGAACTGTGAGATCATGACCTGAGCCGAAGTCAGATGCTCAACCAACTAAGCCACCCAGGCGCCCCTTTATAATCTCTGTTTTTAGTGAACTATCAAATTTTATCCTGGAAAGCATTAGTTTGTGCTTTGTCTGGAAACAGATGTCCTTGGTTTTAAAATTATTAAAAAACTTTGGTGGCTTCACGATATTGAATTTCTTAACTCACAGAGCACTGGGGATGGGAAAGTTGGCTCTCATTTTATCTCATTGGATAAAATCCAGTTCTTATCGTGTTGCTTTGTATTCTTTGTTTTGGTGACCTGTTGTTTTGGTTGTCTCTATGAAGTAAAGGTATTTTTAGTTCCACTTCCAGCATAAATAGATTCACTCTCAGTTAAGGTTGGAATCCTGTTAATGTTCTTTATGGATTCTGTTCTGGGATGCATCTTATTTAATAATAATAGATAACAGGAAAAGGCCAATTAAAATTGATCCGTATTAAGTACATACAGTATGAAAAGAGCCAGAAAATGGCAGGGAAGTGATTAGATCTTTATCTAGAAAAAGGAAATACAAATCATGAGCACATTTTAAATGTAATTGAGAACATTTTGGGTTATAAATGTAGCGGTGCTAATTCTTAGCATAAATGTAGAATACATCCTGCTGAATTTTCCTTTATTGGCATAATATTGCTGACAACATTTTATAATAGCACTTTGACCTTCCCAGTGGGATAATAAAAAGGGAATTTTAACAAAAATATTTGAAGTCTTTAGTTTCTCAGTAGTATTTGGTTTTTGTTTGTTTTTAAAATTGGATGTTCAAATTGTTCCCTTTTGAAGTAAAATGTATGGTCAGGTATGTGGCATTTTTCTTGGGTGTTGACTGGCAGACCACTTGCAGAGAGGCTCAGTCACCACCATCACTGCTCACTGTTGAGCAGCTCTTCATTAATTTTTTTCAGCCTTGTGAAGTACTGTATTTTTTAAAAATGTCTATTCTTTATTTTTGAGAGAGAGAGGTAGAGAGAGAGACAGAGAATCCCAAGCAAGCTCTGCACTGTCAGCACAGAGCCCGATGTGGGGCTTGAACTTAGCGAACAGTAAGATCGTGACCTGACCCAAAATCAAGAGTCGGCGGTTTAACTGACTGAGCCACCCAGGTTCCCCAAGTCCTTCCTGTATTTTCGCAGTGGTCTTTATTGGCATTCAAGATAAAATCCAATAACATTAGTGTAGCGGGCATGTGTTAAGTGGGAAGAAATGTTTAAATGAGGGCTAGTATTTACATTGTCAGATTGTTGGTGAATATCATGTTTATTTTCCTTTGTAACCTTGTCACCTTTGGGACTCAGATTAGAAATATGCAGAAGATTGGAACCTCTCTGTTTGTATTACTGTTTTCAATGGCTAGCCTTCGATGAGCTAGTTTTAAATCTTTGCTCTATTTCAGTTAGTTGAGTAGATGACTAGATATAGTTGTGTAGTGTGAATTTTTGAAGCACAGTGGTGATAAGCAAATGCCACGGAAGATGATTGGAAACGCTCTGACAAGCCTAACCCCTGCAGCACCGGCACGGACTCATGGGACAGTCACACAAACAGCATAGTCCTGTTGCAGGTGTGAACTGACGTGAACAAAATCTTAATTGATTTTTCCCCCTTCGATAGTGCTAAGTTGCCATTAGAACTGTCATGTGGCCCAGGACAGACCACCGGACCCTGTAATGCTCAGCAGTCTGGACCTTCAGAAACAAGAATTAATCTGTTCTTCTGCACTGTTTCCCATGAGGCTTGGAGCCCACTTAGCAATTTGGGAAATTTCCCTCCTTGTTCTCCCAGCAGTTTCTTGATCAGGAGATCATGCCACTTTGACATTTAAATTAAAGGGAATATTTCTTGTTGGTCTTCTTATGAAATAAGAGTAGTTACATTGGGAAGGAATTTATTTTGCCCGGTTTTCTGTATATGCCTGTGTGTGTGTGTGGTGCTGGTTAAAATTAGCCAAATTGCTAGGTTTTGTATTATAAATATTCTTCATGTCCCGAAAGACAATTTGTCTTTTTTTTTTTTTAACAGAATAAAATTTTAATACAGTCTTAGGGTCTGAGTCCCAAAAAGGGTTTATTGACAGTTGAAGGGACCCATGTATATTAAGGACTGTTTTGGTAGCTTTTGGATACCTGTGCTGCAGAATTGTTCAACATAAAGTATTCTTTTCTCAAAAATAATACAAAAAAAATAGGGTAGGCAGGTCAAAGATAGGACAAGGACCAAAGTCCAGGTCATGTTGAAAAGAGGGCTCAGAGGATCCTGACCAAAAAAATAAAATTAAAAAAAAATCTTATAAGGCTTTATCTTTAAGCATTTTCAAAAAAGCGAAAACCAGCATTGGAGGAAAATTACAGTTCTCATGCATTCCTAATCTCAAACTAGATTTATAACTGTATATTCAGAACAAAATTCAAACTAGACTTTACTTTGAGAATGCAAATGAATCATGTTAGACTTTTACCTTCAGAGAGTCCTTCAATGCAAGTGAGAGGCTGTCTCTTTAAAAAGTAGATACTGTTGTATTTACACCAATTTGAGAATAAATTATATTTAAAAAAAGATGCTATTTTTAAACGTTTATTTTTGAGAGAGAAAACAAATGGGGGAGGGGCAGAGACAGAAGGAGACAGGGGATCCAAAGGGGGCTCTGTGCTGACAGCAGTGAGCCCGATATCTCACAAACTGTGAGGTCATGACCGGAGCCAAAGCTGCGGATGCTCAACTGACTGAGCTACCCAGGTCTCCTGAAAATACACCTTTTAAAAAAAGCCCTAAAAGTGCCAGGGCACCAGGGTGACTTAGTCAGCTAAGCGTCTGACTCTTGATTTCGGCTCAGGTTACAATCGCACAGCTTGTGGGTTCGAGCCCCATGTTTGGCTCTCCTCTGACAGCACGGAGCCTGCGTGGGATTCTGTCTTTCACCCTCTCTGCCCCTCCCCATCTTGCTCACTCTCGTTCTCCCAAAATAAATAAATAAGCTTAAAAAATAAAAATGAAAAGCCCTAAAAGTGCCAAAATTCTCAAAACATGTGGAGAGATAGAAGCATGTGCTTTAAATTAAAATCTATGACAGACTGCAGTTTAGAATCAGGAAAATTTTTGGAGACCAGTGTATGGGATATTAACACATCATGCATCTAAATGTACAGCTGACCTTTCCACTGTATTCCCGTGACTTCCAGAGCTATTATGTTTTTTGAATTAAGAAATTTTTCATGCCAGGCCTAGTGCTTGGTTCTTATGGGAAGGCTTATTTATTCATGAATTAGTTCATTATTTATTCAGCAAGCATTTACTGAGCACACGTACTGGAGGATATATGAATATATATTCATCTGCGTGCCTACAGAACTGAGCACAAGTGTCTCGAGAACAAGGCTGACTGTAGTCAGGATCTTAAGAGAAGGGGGATGAAGTGAGATGGAAGTTCAGAGTCGGAAGAGATTTAGTGCCAGTTTTTGGGGTAGGTGAAATGAGGGGCACCTGAACTGGGAATTAAGAGAAGAATAGGATTTGGACATAAAAATATTTTGCATCACAGAAACCTGGAAATTGCGTCTAAAGGAATAACTTTCCTTAGGAAAATGAATTACACACAGCTAATGAGTTCCACGGAAATGAACTTTCACCTATTCTAGTCACTTTTCAAATGTGAGAATTAATAACAATTCAGATATTGTCAATTCTTGGTAAATTTCTCTCCATTACATATGAGATTCCTTCTTTCTCCTCAAAATACTCTGTTCTCTCCTGAATAAAAGCAGTGAAAGGTGAGGAGGAATAACCGTTTCGTTCCTTCTGTCTGTCCCTATCTTTTCCTTACGTCACCAGTGCAATTCACTTGATACTTATTGTGCATTTACTATATGCCATGCACTGTGCCATGTACTGGAACACGAAAATGAATGAGCACGCATGACCCTTTTTCTGAGAAAAGCTTTTACTGGGATGGAGACGGCCAATTAAACAATAGAATACAAACTTGTTATGTGCAGTAAGAAAAGAAGGACACCACAGAACTCAGTAACCTGCCTTTCGGTATAAGGCCGTCTGGATTCAAATCCGGGCTCCACTGAAACTTAATCACTTCAGTTTTCGGTAGAAATATATTCTGAGCTTACCTGAAAAAAAAACTTTCTCTTTGGTAATATAAACTTTTTTTCATGGGTTTATAATACTATTGGAATTTGTCATTCAGAAGACATGACTCTTGTTTCTCTTTTAGAAGAGTTGAGTGATACATGGTAAGCAATCACAGTAAAGATGGAGATCAAACGAAGATGTTTCCATGCCATTTAGACATAATGAAACAGTTCTATACGGCCATTGAAATTGATAAAATTAAAAAATATACATTTGATTTGCCAAAACTCTCATTAAATGTTAAACTTCTCTGATGTGCATTTAAGTTTATTTATTTTGAGAGAGAGAGAGACTACGTGTATGCATATGCATGTGCATGCGCTGGGGAGGGCCAGAGAGAGGGAGAGAATCTCAAGCAAGCTTTGCGCTGTCAGCGCAGAACCTTACTTGGGGCTTGAACCCGTGAACCACAAGAACATGACCTGAGCCAAAATCAAGAGTTGGATGCTTTACTGACTGTGTGCCCCAGGCTTCCTGAAACCTCTTAAAATTTTTACATACTGTTCAGGAAACTCAGGTGGACACATGTGAAGGTATGGGACAGAGTACCCATACCTATACCTTTCTGCGTCTTGACAAGTGAGGATTGTGGGAAAAATCGCCCTTCTAAATGTTATGTAAGGGTTTTTATAATACAGATGTCTCTTAGACTGAGTTTTTATGATATGGTTTGCATGTAAAAAGATGATTAGGGATTGGCTTCATTATGTAGGGATCCTAGTTAATTTCATGTTCTTCCTGAATAGTAGTATCAGGATTCAGCACTCTTAGCATAACCTCTCACTACTTTAAGGATTTCATTGGTACCTTGATCGTCTACCCAATTCTTTATGTATCCCAGCTCTCTCTCCAGATGCTCTATTGTTTCAGCCGACTTAGCTGGCCAGTCATAACACTGATGGTTTTGATTTCTGTTAGGAACGAAATTTCAGGCTTTTTCAAGAAGACGTGTGTGGGTTGAAAGGCCGGGAAGCACTTAGGTTTGTGGTCAGCAGTTGCGAACCACCGATATTTGTGAACCACCAGTTTATGACTTTTTGCTTAGAAGTAAAACCTAGTTACTGCTTAGGTTATTCCATTTATTATTAAGATTCATGCATGGACCTAACAAACTTACCATTAGTTTAGGAACTCTTGAATCTACCCTGTCTTTTCCCCACGAAATAAAGAGTTTTTACACATTTTGATGACATGAAGTTTCTTAGGGCGCAGCTGTTGTATTTCTGCATAACAGATTGCCCTTGGGGGAAGATCAGGAAGGCTATTTCAGGAGAATGCCTGAAAAGAAAGCCATTAAATAATTCTGAACACTTCTAGGAGGTTTTCTTTGACTCAGTTGCTTATTAATTCAGTTAACAAGCCTCTGAGAAGCAAAAGATGGTGATGATGGCGGCTATTATGTGGCTCCTAGAGGCATCCACGTGCTGGTGCTTTATATGTATCCATCGGATTACAGAAGGCGGAGGCACAAGATTGGTACTAAAACTCCTTCTTTATCTCTGTTGACTATTGTAGTCGTCCAGTGAGAAACACCTGTTCCTCTTGCTACAGCGCCGTTCTGTACAACCAGTAGGCTATCTTCTGTTTCCTTGATTTCTCTTGCGATTTTCTTCCTGATTAATGTTAGCGCACCCATTGGTCTGTACGTTACTTACCATTAATACACTGAATATAGGATGCTGAGAGTTAAGATTTAGGTTGCTACTCTGCAATGAAAGTGAAAATCTAGATAAACTCTTTATTTGGCTTGGCCTAACTACATGTTAGGTTAAATTTTAAATATACTGTAAATATTGAAATAAATGAAGATAAATCCTATCATGTGATTAACTACAATAAAACAATACAGTACTTCACCTGTGATGGCTAAGTAACTATTCCAGACTAGGAGGCCCTATAATTGCTTACATATAGTGTAAATGTAATTCATTCTTCTAAATTCATAAGAGTTTTAGAAGTAATTTTCATTTTACTATGGCTTTATCTTCTGGATGAGTCTTCCAAGAATCAAAGTACATTGATCTTTGAGCACTGGTGGGGGTGGGGCGAGGCACCAGCCCCTGCCCATCCCCTGTCCCCCACATAGTTCAAAACACGTGTGTAACTTCTGATTCTCCAGAAGCTACTAACAGTCAGCTGTTAAGCAGAAGCCTTACTGGTCACATAAATAGCCGATTAGCACGTATTTTGTATGTTATATATATTCCATGCTCTATTCTTCCAATAAAGTAAGCTAGAGAAAAGAAAATGTTGTTGATAAGATTAGAAGAGAAAAGATACTTACTGTAGCATGCTGTTAAAAAAAAAAATCCATGAGTAAGTGGACCTGGGCCCTTCAAACCGGTGTTGTTCCAGGGTCAACTGTGTCATGCTCACACTGATAGCGGAGGCTACGCTGTGCACGCTGTGGACTGCTAACATAGAGCTCACTACAGTTTGGAATCTATTTAAAGCTTAGAGCTAGCTTTTAAAAACGGAAGCTCTGTGGCACAAAAACAGACACATGGACCAATGGAATAGAATAGAGAACTCAGAATTGGACCCACAAATGTAGAGACAGCCTCTTTAACAGGTGGTGCTGGGAGAACTGGACAGCAACATGCAGAAGAATGAAACAAGACTGCTTTCTTACACCATACACAGAAGTAAACTCAAAATGGATGAAGGACCTGAATGTGAGATAGGAAACTATTAAAACTCTAGAGGAGAAAGAAGGAAACAGCCTCCTTGACTTCAGCCCTAGCAATTTCTTACTTGACACATCCCCAAAGGCAAGGGAATCAAGAGCAAAAATGAACTATTGGGACCTCATCAAGATAAAAAGCCTCTCCACTACAAAGGAGCAATAAAACTTATAGGCAACCGACAGAATGGGAAAAGATAGGTGCAAATGACATAGTGGATAATGGGCTAGTATTTAAAATCTATAAGGAACTCACCAAACTCCACACCCAAACACCAAATAATCCAGTAAAGAAACAGGCAGAAGACCTGAACAGACACTTCTCCAAAGAGGACATCCAGATGGTCAACAGGCACATGAAACGATGCTCAGCATCACTCATCATCAGGGAAATACAAATCAAAACCACACTGAGATACCACCTCACACCAGTCAGAGTGGCTAAAATGAACAAATCTGGAGACTATAGATGCTGGCGAGGATGTGGAGAAACGGGGACCCTCCTACACTGTTGGTGGCAATGTAAACTGGTGCAGCCACTCTGGAAAACAGTCTGGAGGTTCCTCAAAAAATTAACAGTAGAACTCTCCTGTGATTCAGCAACAGCACTGCTGGGGATCTACCCAAGGGATACAGAAGTGCTGATGCATGGGGACACATACACCCCCATGTTCATAGTGGCACTTTCAACAATAGCCAAATCATGGAAAGAGCCTAAATGTCCATCATGTGATGAATGGATCAAGAAGATGTGGTTTATACATACAATGGAATCCTACATGGCAATGAGAAAGAATGAAATCTGACCATTTGTAGCAACGTGGATGGAACTCGAGGGTGTCATGCTAAGTGAAGTAAGTCAGGCAGAGGACAGATACCATATGTTTTCACTCATAAGTGGAAAAGGACAAACTTAACAGAGGACCATGGGGGGAGGGGAAGGGGAAAAAATAGTTGGGGATAGGGAGGGAGACAAACCATGAGAGACTCTTGAATACTGAGAACAAAGTAAGGACTGATCGGGGTAGGGGAAAGGGGAAGGGGGTGATGGGCATGGAGGAGGGCAGTTGTTGGGTTGAGCACTGGGTGTTATATGGAAACCGACCTGACAATAAACTATAAAAGAAAAGAAACCCGAAAGCTCTGTACAGGTGCATGGCCTTGCCCGCTACCACCTTGCCTTGACTTTATAGACTTCTAGGTAATTGCATGAAATGTTATTAACAAACTACAGCATTATAATGACTGAGATTGTTTTGCATATATAAAACAGAACTTGCCAAATGCTTTAATAAGTTATTTGCTGTTGAGGGAGAATGCAAGAAAGAGAACGTGCTGCCGGGGTTGTATTAAAGTATTTAAGTATAGGTACTCTTGGAAGTAAAACCTATTTTAAATGAGAAAAATCGAGGCCTGTTATGAATGGCACCGAATAGTGCTGATTACTTTACCTTTGACAAAGTGGAAAATTTAAAGCTTGGTGTATCCCATTTTATTAATATAATAAAATTTTACAGTGTTGCTCTGGGCGTCGATATATGTCCTTTAGTGTTTCTTAGCCCTTGGTTGTCGTTAAATGTCTTGGTGCTAGGCCTGGCCGTACTGTACAGAATGCAGGTATCAAAACTAGGAAAAATAACAAATAAATACCTGTTTTTCTCTTTCTCAGCTCTTTTTCTATAGGATTTCTAAATATTTTGGTGACGTATATGGTCTCATATGATTGAATACAGAGAACATCTTTTTTATCATTTAACATAGGTTTATAGCTTCCCCAGACTTGTTCTAATAATGAAGCTATGAGGGATATGACAAGAATGGTGATATTAAATTTCTCTAGACTAACAGTAAATTTTTCCATCCTGATGTCAGGAGTGGAGAGCATCTGGAATCTGCAAGAAGAGTGAATTGTTCACTGCGGGAACACTTTCATCAAATTCTGAGCTGTTTATTCTCTTAGGAACTACTGTCTTGTACAGAATATTATATTTTTACAGAAGCAGTTTTCTGGACCTGGAAACATGTCTTCACTTTACACTTCGCTATTTTTGAATGCTTTCGCGTTTTCGAGATGTTCTTGTTTTGAGAATTAATGTCACGTTTTAGTATTAAATTCATTTTCTCTGGTTTACTAGCAGTGATTTATATTTGTCCAAACACAGGGGAAAAGCAATAGAAAAGAAGTTGTCCTCAACAAAGATTTCTTAATCGTTTCTATAGATGGATCTGTGATCATCAGCTTTTTCCTTGAATTTTTCAGAATAGCTACAATATGTATCTTGATACTTTTTACCTTGATGATGGCATGAATGTATTTCTAAAGAAGTGCTGTGGAGGTAGAGGAAAGGAATGTGTGGAATTCTCGATTAGTTTTGGTGAAAACATTTCTTGGGTCAGGAGTTGAGATTCTAATTAGCTCTGGGTCTTGCTGGGTATTTAAAATATGTATATATGATCCACTCATCAGGTGATAGAAAATGAACTGAGGGTTGAAGGGAAAGGGGGAGGGGGGAAAGAGGTGGTGGTGATGGAGGAGGCACTTGTGGGGAAGAGCACTGGGTGTTGTATGGAAACTAATTTGACAATAAACTATTTTTAAAAAAAGAAAAAAAAAAGCAGATGATTGATAAATTATGTAACACATAGAACAATATTCAGAGAGAATGATAATGCAGATATTTACTTACTGCATGGAAATTATTGAATGCATATTATTTGAAAATAAACTACTTTGAAATAAAAAAAAAGAGAATGTATTTTAAGCTGTTAAAATGTATATATATATAAGTTGGTATGCATTTTCTATTCTTGTTTTCTTTTTTAATTCTAGCTTTTTTATTTTTCTTAGCAAAAACTTTACCTCTATTTAGTAAATTTTTTACTGAGTCACTTTTCTGTGTGTGTGTGTGTGTGTGTGAGATATGCATCTATGTATATAAATCATATTCATCTACCTATCTGTATCTATATAGGCTATACAGATCATATGCATCTATCTGTCTTTATCATATTATAGTTCCTGTGTTTGGATATAGTATAGTTGATGCTGGGTTTGACTGTATGCCAGGAGGTATAATTGCCTAAGCTGTGGGCCAGGTTTGTACATTTCATATTTGTTCCTACCAGTTAGTGTCTTCATGTTCTATGGATACCTAATCTATATTTCTAATTCAGCAGTTTACTTAAAATGGGATATTCTTCTTTCCCTCACATCTGCCTCTACACATCTGCCTCACCTCATGTTTTCTCATCCCCTCAAGCTAAACACGAAACTGTGAAGTCATGGATCTTCCTTCCACCCCTTTTTGTTACTCAAGTGCATAGGGACGTGGTCTTCCAAGTGTATGAACTGTCTTAATGTCATATTGACCCTCTGTTCTTCAGATTCATTCCTCTACTGCTGAGTAGTCTTCCCCCAGCTCTGCCCCTCCCCCGCCTTCCCCGCTGCTCTTCTTGTCATCCTGTCTCAGGTGAACCATCGCCCTGTCTGCAGGCTGACTGTGGGGGCGGGGCGAGGGGGCCGGCTCCTCACTGACCTGAAGCGCACACTCCAAAGTAGCAGTGACGATGTGTCTGCTCATCACTTCGATCAGGCCCTCCAGTAACTTTACACGAAGCATAATTGTTTTCATTTAGGCTTCAAGTCTTCATAACACACGTGAATCGTCTTCAATCCAGTGTAAGTCAGTAAAATCATAGTTCACATCCCCTGTCTGCCTAATTCTTCTCACGTTTTCAGAACCACAAGCACTTAGGTAAGTTGGAGGCATTTATTTTTTGCTTCGCCCCTGGGTTGGTTTTGATGTGGTCCAGATGGCGTGTCTGTACTTGATACCTTTCTTGATGAAAAGATAATTCTCTATTGTTTGACAAATGTGACAACTCTGCTAATTTTCCTCTTTTATGAAGTATTGTGACTTTATTCTTGTCCATGTAGGAAATAAATCTGTTTCCTGGCTCCTTTTTTATCCATTACTTCTTATTCCTCTCTTCTATTCATCTTAAAGGATTCCGAAAATAATTTTTATAATAAAGATGAATTTTATGAAGTGGGTCCCTACCAAATGGTAAGCCTTTATGTTATTTTTTTGGCGTAAGTTTCTGACTGATATAGTTGTTCTTCTGAGAATTTGCATTTTGGTGTGAAGGATCTCCTTGTGAATTTTCAAATCTCAGAATCTGTATACCTTTGAAATGGAAGATAAAAGTTTTCCAGTAATTTTTAACCCTTCAAACTGTAAATAGAAATCAAGCAAGAGTTCTTGAAAATTTTTTATGAATATGTTATAATTATATCAAGAACTCTTATAAAAACTGCAGGGAAACCTAATGTTAAAAGGTTTTAAAGCAAGATCTGTTTTAAGAAACAACCATCCAACCTCTTGAAATGAATTATACTGCTGGCGGGTTTGCCACCATCTCTGGATGTAGTCAGGGTTCCCCGAAGTTTAGTCCTGCCAAGCAGTGGGGCATAGCAGTACTTACAGTGACAAAATTCATCCCGTACTTGATGAACCGTGTTATGACGTCACTTCAAGAGTTGGGGGCCAGAGATCCGGAATGACCGAATAGTCTGAATGGACGTGCGTTGTCGGATCTGAGTAGCTTTGTTTCGTGAAGCAATGCCAGCATGGTATAACTGATCATCCCCACTGTTTCTTTATTACGTCTAATGCTGGCAGCTTAGAGGGAAGTAAGAAGCACACGCAATCATCTCCATAAAGGGATTAATATTATTTTTCTGTTGCCACTTGAAGCATTTTGCCAGATTAGTGTGCAAACATTTCAGCACGTTACGTGTTCATGACCCATGATTTGTTCCCTGGAGCTCAGTCTGGACTTTGAAATAGGACGGAGCACTTGCACAGAGTTTACATAAGGCAATATTGTCAGAAGTTTGTCAATGAATATGTAATATTGATATCGTAATTACAGTGATTGAGGTTTCTGACAAGTGTTTGTCAAGTAGATATCTTGAACATAAGATAAAATGAGATAAAGCTGCTTGAGAACAGAGAGCATTTTGTCATGTTTCTTTTCTTCCCCACTCTTCTTTACTATGGAAATGTCTAGACTGAGTCGGGTCAAGGGCCTGTGATCACTTCTTTTAATTTCTTTCTGGTTCGCTCTTAACCCTAAATATGGGGCTCATCATTGCCTCTGTTTTTTTGCCAATTGTGGAAAGCCTTTCTTCTGCTTAATATATACCAGCAGGCTAAACTTAAACTTTGTAATCTGTCTCCTGAATGCTTGGGCATACCCCCTCTGTTTTAGCATTGATTTTGGAATTTATTTTACTTTATTTTCTTTATTTAAACTTTTTAAAAGTTTTATTTACTTTTAAGAGAGAGAGTGCATGCTTGGGTGCACGAGTATGGGAGGGACAGAGAGAAGAGGGAGATAGAATCCGAAGCAGGCTCCAGGCTCTGAGCTGTCAGTACAGAGCCTGACGTGGGACTCGAACCCATGAACTGTGAGATCATGACCTGAGCTGAAGTTGGACACCCAACTGACTGAGCCACCCAGGTGCCCCTGGAATTTATTTTTATTTAATTAATTAATTTAGTTTGTTTTTGAGAGACAGAGACGGTGCGAGCCGGGGAGGGTCAGAGAGAAAGGGAGACATAGAATCTGGAGCAGGCTCCAGGCTCTGAGTTGTCAGTACAGAGCCCGACACGGGGCTCGAACCCACGAATGTGAGATCATGACCTGAACCAAAGCCAGATGCTTAACTGACTGAGCCATCCAGGTGCCCCTATTCTTATTTTAAAAATGCTCACATAGATTGTATAGCTAAGTGAGGTGTCATTCTAAGCTTTAGGAGTAACTTATGTAATCCTCATTACAATCCTGTAAGGTTAGCACTGCTGTGTCTACTTTACAGATTAAAAAATGGCTGCACAGATCTGTTAATTACCAGTTGTGCAGTTGGAATTTGTAGTGACATCCTTTGGCTCCAGAGTCTAAGCATCCTACCCCAGGGCCTTTTGTCAGTGTGGTTCTTTTCTGCAAGATTTTTCTGCTCTCATCGTTAATGTCCGTACTTCCCTCAATTCAGCCCAATTATGTCTCCAATAGGGAGGCTTCCTCTAACGTCATTCACATCCCTCGGTTACACTTTGCACGGTGCCACTGTCACTCCCTTATTAAAGCACCTTTCCTGGTTATGTCTTCGCCTTTACTTTCCCTGTAGTTTCCTACAGGACACCCACGGCAGGAATTGGTTTGCTCTTTTCCTTCCCGTCATCTTTTAGCCCCCGTCCTTCCCAGTGCCTGGCACGTGGAGAGCCCCTGGGATGAGGTCGGCAAGGAGCAGGTGGCATTTTGAAACCCAACAGGTTTGGGTTTTGTCTGCTTCTCACACACGCTCCTCAAAATATCGTTGAGTGAGTTATGTTAAACCTTTCATGAAACTTTGTGGTAAGTATGTTACCATGCTTGTTCTGTCTTTCAGATCATCTCCGAGGTCCTGAAGGAGGGGAATAAGGCAGCAGTAGCTGTCACCAGGAAGTTAATTATTGAGTGAATCGGTGCAAGACTGCATGGATAGAGTTCTGCTTTCTGCCGATAGCAAGTAGCTGTCCTCTGTGGCTGGGACGGAATTTCAGGGGAAATTGCGAGCCCCACAGCTGGAAGAAAGGCTTCTATCGGATCATTACCCAAAAGCGAAATTTTTAAAATGATAAGAGTAACATCAGTTTTGTAAAAACTCAAGCAGTGCAGAAATGTGTACAGCAAAAATGAGAGTAATTGTTTCCCATTCTGGTTTCTCTTCATAGATTAGATGCTGAGAGCCCCTGGAGCCCGGTCCTGCAGATGGCCCTCTGGGCTCTCTAGGAGTATAATGAATGAGCGAATAAATGAGTACATCATGGGATCAGAAGGAATGCAAGCTTTAATTTTTCATATTGTCAATACTGTGTACCAATTTACGACTTCCCTGCTTTATTCATTTTTCCATTCTCCCAGATGTCTCTTTCAGCCTTTTTTTTTTTTCCCCCAGAAGCAAGCACTTTCTTCCCTGTCCTCACTCTCAGCAGGTGACTGTGTTTCATGGTTTACATATACGGCAGCAATCATAAGAGAATCGCCACATGTTCCCCGTACTACATTTCCAGAATATTCCGCCTTCCTCCTTGGGACTGTAGGTGAAGAAGCCATACTGTGTTTAGTGCTGTCCCTCTACTTGTCCCCGAGATCCCCCCCTTTCCCATCTGCCCGGGGCAGGTCCTGCCCCCTCTTACACTGTCAGAACGTCTTCGTAGTGGATCAGCGTCAATACCACATAAGTATGCTGGGCTTTTTTCTTTTCCATCTTAAAAACATCTTCACTCCCCATTTCCTTACAAACACCAGTTCTGCTTGGGGAGAGGTGGTAAGGGTAGTCTGTATTGACAGAAGTTGTCTGTCTTTGCCATTTTTAACATGGCTCTATTTTTAGTGCCCTTCATCCAGGCTTCTTCACCCTTCACGATGCTAAACCCCGTGGCTGATCTGCAGTCCTTCTTCTGCCTGGTCTGTCCGTGACATTTGATGTCTGGACCATTCATCCCTGCTTGGCCCGTTTGGTGTCCAGGTTATCACGCTGCTACTGCTGGGCTCTGAGTGATGGTCAGCTGCTCTTTTCTTCCACCTCTAACTGTGGAGGCTGCAGCCTCAGTCCTTGACTCCTCTTTTATATCTGTACTTAACAACCTTGGAGGATCTCCCTCAGGGTCATGGCTTCAAATACAGTCCATATGCCAGTGGCTCCTAAATACAGATCTTCAGCACAGACTGCTCTGCTGAGCTCCCGACTCCCTGTGTCCGGCTGCCCCCTGCGTCTCCACCTGGACACCCAGTAGATATCTTGAACTTAACATGTTTGACACTGACCTTCCCTGTCACACTGATGGCAGCTTCAAACAATCTTGGAGAAATGTCTGATTCTTTTTTTTTTTTTTTCCCATAACCCTCATTCAGACAGAAATTTCAGAGTTATCTCTTCCTTCAAAATCTCTCTGGAAATTGATGACTTCTATAACTTCCACTGGCTGCTACCGGGGTGTGGACCACCCTCGTCTTGTGCGTGGATCAGTGTGTTGACACTCTGACGTGGTTCTCTGCCTCTGCCCTTGCTCCTCTGCTGTCTCTTCTCCATTCAGTAGCTGGAATGGTGCTTTTAAAATGTAAGATTGTATCATTCCTTCTCTCAGAACCCCGCAGTGGTCCTTTGCCTCCAAAGTAAAAGCTAAATTCTTAGCAATATTTGTACAACAAGAACTACATGATCTGGTCCCCAATTTCCTCTGTTCTGTCATTTCTTATACCTGCCTCCCTGCCCCTGCTTGAGCCCTGCTGGACTCCTTGCCCTTCCTTAGATACTCAGGCATGCCCGGTCTCTTAGAGGTTTGAGTTTTTGTGTTGTCTGATCCCTCTGCCAGGAATGCTTGTCCTGCAGGTACTCACAAGGCTAACTCCTTCACCTTCGTGTCTTTCCTCGTGTGTCACTTCCTCACTGTAGTGCACCCTGACTCCTTAATTTGTCATTGCCTTGTACCAGCGGCCTACACTGCTCTGCTTTGTCGTCTTCTGTCCGTAGTTGTCACCTGCTATACTGTGTAGTTTTCTTCTAATGCTCACTCTTGGTCTTCCCTCTAGAGTATTAGCTCGAGGTAGGGACCTCTGTGTTGGGTTTATTGGTACATCCCAGACACCTTGACCAGCATTCAGGCACATGGAACTTAGGACGTTCAGTAAGTGCTGCTTGAACGAACGAGTGTGTGGCTGATCATGTGACTGCCAGGCTTGTTTTCCGACAGCATTGCCAAGGCTGGGTATTTGCAAATTTAATTATTTCCTAAATTGGTAGGAGGAAGTGATGTACTTTGCTTGGCTTTTTAGGATTATTTGAAATTATGTGTCAGATTGAACCCACTGGGGACCATCTCTTCTACCACCAATTGCCTACTCCTGTGCCGTTCCCCATTTGTCTGTTTATTCATCTCATTATGCTCCATATCAGTCACCTGCTTGGTGCAGATAATTAATAGGTTCTCTGTAAACCGTTCTCTCTCTCTCTCTATTGGATGAAACTTCTGTTATAAAGTCTGGTATTATCATTTTTGGTTTGTAAGTTTTTTGTATAAAGCCAAGAAAAGCATTTAACTCCAACATGACAAAAATGTTCTATGAAATCTTCCTCTAGTTAATATTTGATGTATCTGATCTGTCTATAATTGGGTGTCAGGCCTTTAACTTTCCTAGATAGCTCTTGGAGGTTTTGGGGTAGGAGATTTAAATACTGGGCCTATTATCGAGACAGGCAGAGTTGAGGCTAAGTCCTGAATGTGCCACTTCCTAGGCTAAATGTATTTCCTCTTGTAAAACGGAGGTAGTAATGGAAGCTGCTTATGAAGTACAGTAGGTGAGCTGACCTGCAAACCACTTACCGCCTTAGCTCCGTAAGTGTTAGGTATGATCACTACTACTGGGAATTGCATCTTGTAATAATTATTACTGTTATTTTAGGAAGCGTTATTATTTGGTGGTGGGAGGGATAGATTAAGGTGGGGAGAGAAAATAAAAATAGGCATAATTTTTATTAACTGTAGAGGGCTGACTGTGATGGTGGGAACCTATCTTTACTTACAGTTAAAATTATTCAAATCCACTGATTTGAGTAATCTTATGAAGTAATGAAATTTTAATCCCAGATGAAGACTTTTCATAGTTATTTTGTGTGTGTGTGTGTGTGTGTGTGTATTATTTAGGGAGAGTGCGAGTAGGGGAGAGAGGCAGAGAGAGAGAGAGAGAGAGAGAGAGAGAGAGACACAGAGACAGAGAGACAGACAGACTCTTAAGCAGGCTCCACGATCAGTGTGGACACGATGCAGGGCTCAATCCCATTACCCTGGGATCATGACCTGAGCTGAAATCAAAAGTTGAACGCTCAGCTGACCGAGCCAGCCAGATGTTCCTCTTCTGACTAATAGAACTTTGGGTGAACAACATGGTTACATTTCCTTACCATTTAGGTCAGTGCTGTCTGCCTTCCCCAGACCTTGATCAAATCACCCGCCTGTTATGTGATGAATATCTTATTATCAAGATAATAAGACTATTATAGAATTCTGACTTTAGCTTTCCAACACTACTTTTATAAAAAAAAAAAAAAAATTCGCAAGACAACCTGAAGTTGCTAAAGCATCGGAGTACTTCAAGCCTGTATGTAAAGCGCTCCACAGACCTGCGGTCACTGGTGTCACTCCGGGCTCAGAAAGCCTCAAGAGCATACTCTGACCAGACGGTGTTGGTGAGGGGAGTAAGCATTTAGGTTTTTATCTTTAAGGAAGATGACATATGTTTACCTTTCAGCGTAGTAAGGCTGCAGAGAAGCCCCCTGGAGCACATTTAACTTCACATGAGTCAGTGAAGTGAAATCAAGATCATGGTCTTCATATATGATGGACTTAACTGGCTTGCAGAGTGAGTGGTTCAGTCTGTGTTCAGAACACTCCCGTTAGCATATTATTTTTCATGATTTCAGACCAGTATCTGCCATCTAACACTGGGGAAGGGGGGCATAGGCTTCAGTGACCGTCTAAAAATCTTGAAAACATCTTCGCCTCACTCCGCAGGTAGCCCTTCTTGCCATAAACACCTTCCTTAGTTCCTAAAATCTTGCTTTCTTTGTACTTTGTAACAGTTTTCCCAGATTTAGTTTTTTTTTTTAATTGTTGGAAAACAGCACTCTATCTCTGCCCTCTTTTACAAATCTTACGCACTTTTGAGGACGTTGAACTTATAAGACTGCTCTTTGGATGGGCATGAGTGTTCTGTGTCACCTTGGAACTTAGAACATTGACTTAATTAGCATCCTCTGATCTCTTGGGTTGTTGAGGCCTAGCATCCTGCTAAAGTAGGCAGTACTGTTTTCTCTTTAAAAATCTGTATTTGTAAAATCTTTATCCTTACTAACTGCTGGTTAAATATTTTTCATGTGTCCCCACTGCCAAACAACAAAGTCACGGAAGAATAAAAGCAGAAAGACAACATCCTTCCTTCCCCAGAGAAGAGAGCCACCCCACCCCCACGTACGCACACACCTAAATCTACACGTGGAAGATGGGGCCTGGTATCATCGTATTGCCTCTGAGCACCAAATCCACGCTTCTTTGGCTGCCCTGTGAGAGTTATTTTTAAAAAAAAATTTTTTTTTCTTATGTTTTATTTATTTTGGATACAGACAGAGACAGAGCATGAGAGGGGGAGGGGCAGAGAGAGAAGGAGACACAGAACCGGAAGCAGCAGGGCTTGAACCCAAGAACGTGAGATCTGACCTGAGCCAAAGTCAGAGGCTTAACTGACTGAGCCACCCAGGCGCCCCTGCCCTGTGAGAGTTAAGATGGGCCCTTTAAGTATCCTTCCTTGCAGCTGGGCTCAGAGGAGAGTGGCGGTGGCACACTGGCGGAGGAAGAGCTGTCTCTTCCTTGCTCTGGTGGTTTCCACTTCTTTCTGTTCCTCCCACAGGACTGGCAGCAACTCATGTGGGAAGCATCCAATGGCACTTATCCCCTTTAATATACCTGAGCGTATAAAAACCTGGAATCCTGGTGGATGGCTTCCTCTTGAGTCTCAGCGACACCCCTAGAGAGGAGTTCCTGGGGGGGAGGTCTCTCAGGTGCCCAGAAGTCAGCTTACCAGTCTTACGTATTTTTTGTGTGCCAGTCCTTTCCACGGGTGTCTGCCGACCTGCAGGGATTATTTTGGCTTTCCAGTTCTGGTGTTGGCTTCCTGCCACCCAGGCTCCACCCACCTGTACCCTGGGAAACATTTCCTGCTTGACAGCCCCAGCCACGGTTTTCTGCCCACCTGCACACCTGCGGGCGTGGGGTGGGGGGGGTTGTGCTGCTGGCCTGGTGCCTGCGGACGAGCTCTGGCCCAGGGAAGCCCAGCCACCGGCTGGGTTACAGCCACACCACCTCCAGCAAGCTGGGACTCCTCGTCTTGGGGAGGGGGCTCCTCTTCCAGTACTGCTTCCTTCTGGGTCTCATCCCTCATCCCTAGGTATTCTTGAGATTTTGCTTTAGCGCTTGGTACGTAATTCTCTGTTATGTATTTATATTAAACTTTTCCTGTTCAAGTTACCGCACAGCTCTCGTCTTCAGATTGCACCATGACTGAGGCACACGGTCAAAGCAGAAATGTGGGTTTGAGGACTTCCTAGTGTTTTCTTCAGCTTTACCGAGTTTTGGTGTACTTACAGATCTATACAAATCCTTGCATGGTTACTGTTGGGTGTTTGCCACCCTGGCAACGCAGCCTTCCACGCTCAGTTTTCTTCCTTTAGACTGTAGCTCACATCCTGCCAGTGCTAGCATAGCCTTCTCGGACCTTTGACCATCACTCTCGCCTTTAAATCACTATAATTATTAATCAAACAACCCGCGTCATATTTGTTTTTCCATTGTTGCCTTTTCTCTCAGTATATAAAATACTCTAATACAAAAATATTGCTTTTTTCCCCCTGCTGGAATATTTTTATGAGGTGGTTTTTTCAGATGCGTCTTTGACATTGCCTTGTGCCATATGTACCCAAAAATAAGGTGAAGGTTTTTTCCCTCCCACTATTAAAATTCTCTCTCAGAAAAGAAAAGGTTGCCTTATATTCAAGCCCTGACAAAATTTGTTAGGGACAATTTTCTCTTTTAGTAATTACACACAAAAGTGTTGATTGGAGAAGCTATGGTTATTCTCCTATGACCTAAATTCCCATTTTTGGGGGGTCATTGAGACATTACTTGTCAGAATTTTTGTTGTTTTAAAGAGACAAGGTAGTTTAGTGTATGCATGTTTTTTTTTTTTTTAAGAGAGAGAGACAGAGTGGGTGAGGGTTAGGGAGAGAGGGAGACACAGAATCCAAAGCAGGCTATAGGCTCTGAGCTGCCAGCACAGAGCCTGACATGGGGTCATGAGCCAGGAGACTACAACCTGAGCTGAAGTCAGACACTTAACTGACTGAGCCACGCAGGCGCCCCGAGACAAGGTAATTTAAACTAGGCTTCGTTATTATTTCTTGGAAAGGGGTTACAGATGTCACATCTGAAAATGTGAGAATTAGAGAATAGGTGAGTGGTTTGTTGTGGAGATCAAAAACATAGAGCTACACGGGACAGGTGGAGAAGCAGGTAGTTTTACCCAGATCCTCAGTGACGGCATCTCCCACGTGTTCAAAAAAGTGTTTACCTCAAATAACTAGAAGAGAAAATGATCTTCAACTCTACAGGTGGCACTCATGATGAGGAAGTCATTGTGAAGAAGTTAAATAAAACTGCTGCAGGAAATAGGCAAGTGGGGCAAAACCCAAATATCTAAATTACTCTATTTGTACTTAATAGGTGACTTAAAGTGTGTGTTCCTAACCAAATTATAATTTAAATCTTGTAAGCAGGCATGGGCATCTCCTCAACATCTGTTGGTGTTTGAATATTGTATCAGCAGCCCGAACATCTGTTTATTTTACTTAGAAGAAAACACATTTTGAATCTTGGACAAATACAGGAGATCATTATATTTAGGATTGCCTTCTATTTGGGAGTATATAATAGGTATTTTTTGGTTACCAAAGCCGTAAGATCTCTGGGGTAGAGGTGGCGGCATAGTCTGTACCTACTTGTCCTCAGGACCCATCATAGTGCTCCGAATGTAAGAATTTGTAAGTGCTGATTCTTAGGAACGTGGACCTTAAAGGTGTAACTCAGGTGGTTCTTTGCTGAAGCCTTCCCTGATGTCTTCCTTCTCGCCCCACGACGCAGTCTAACCCCGCTAAGTACTTTGTAACAGACCTGTCTGTGCCTGTCCTCTCCACTGCCGAGTCCTGAGGATGGGGGTCATGTCTCATTTATCTTAGACCTTTAGAGGCAGGAACAGGGCTTGGCTCATAAGGGCCATAAAGCTGTACTGGAATGAAGCCCTCATAGGCTTGAAGGACGGCATAGGAGGTGGACCCTGCTTTCCCCGGGGGCCAAGGAGATTTAGGGAAGATTGTTCATAGATCTCTCTTGTTATCTCTGCTCTCATTGCTTGATCTCTGAATCTCAAGGACCAAAAACATTTGGGTTTCATAGTGTTCTTCACTATTGGAACTCTAAGAACTAAATAGAAAAAACACACCTGAGAACACAGACCTGGTTTTCACCACGGACAGCAGCGGTTTCTGAGGCCCCTGTGACTCATTTGAGAGGAAGTGATTATCCCTGTTACCTGCATTGAGGCTACTTGCCCTGCCTTCCTAGCTCTTCTCACCCTCCTTCATTTCTGGTTGGCCCCGTCCTGTCTCTCCTGGGTTGGTCCGTGGCTACCAGATGTGGGAGCTGAAGAGTAGTGTGTCTCCTGTGATCTCTAGAGACCAGGCAAGGGTGGCATATAAATTAGGATTGCATAAAGCTAGGAAAACCCAGAAAACTCAGGTTTACGAGCTACTGCTAACAGAGAAATTATTTTAATTTAAACATAATATGGTTTATTCCCACAAAAAGTTAAGCAGTACTTGGGCAAAGCTAACATTTTCCATATGTAAAAGACTAGGGCAGTTTCATTTCTGAGTATGGTATTGTGTCCCGGGAAATGTATAGCTAAGCTGTTGCTTTGACTTTGAACCATGCAGTGGTGCATAAATGTGTGTGTGTGTGTGTGTGTGTGTGTGTGTGTGTGTGTATTTAAATCAAATGCCTATTCTGTGCCAGCCACAGGGCTCAATGCTGCCCTGTGCATTGTTTCCTTCAACTCTTATAACAGTCATATTTACCGTAATATCTTCTTCTGTTTCAACTTGTGGATGCACATGTTGTAAGAAATAATACAGATCCTGTGTCCCCTTGACCTTGCTTCCTTCCAGTGGTAACATCTTGCATAACTATAGTAATCACAATGGGCAAGTCGCCCCCAATAGAATCCGTTAACCTTTTTCAGACTTCACCTGTGTCACATGCTCCCATTCGGGTACGTGTGCGTGTTCGCATGGTTTGTTTTTCCTGTTTATTACACGTGCAGACGGCCGTCTCTTATTCAACATGTGAGGGAAACAAGGCTTAGGTAAGTTATATGACATAATGAAGTATAGACCTGGGGTTTGAATCTCTGTCTGTTGGACCCAGATTTTTGTTTTTTCAATAATAGTAATGGCGAATAACAGTAATAATAACAATGGCTAGAGCTCACTGAGTTACATATGGAACAGGCTCAGTGTTCACCGTGTGGCAGAGACTGCTCTAATATAGCATGTCACTTAGCCTCCCCCAACAACTGTACCTCATAAATTACATTCCATTTCAATTAGTACCATTAATTAGCCTAAGCATATTACCAAGGAGTAAGGAATTAATTTTTACTGCGCCTGAAATCAATAATAATTCTCTTTACATAATTTTAAATTTGAACCTCTGACTTCAACCACCGATCTTGGCAATTGTCATTACTTTGAGTGTGTGTATGTATCTTTGTAAAGTGAGACCTGTGTTATCCATTGAATCAGGTGAAGACACCTTAAAAATGTTTTTCTAAATTATAAATAGGAGCTAGGTAAGGCAAGAGGCCAGGTTTTAAAGGGAATCACTATAAACCATCAACATTACTTAAGAATGTAATTGAGGTAAGTTTTTTCTAGATCTTTTTGGCCAAATACAACCTCAGGAATGTTTGAGTTGAATCTCTCAAGTTACAGATCTGACCTTCCAAGTGAAAGCTAATACATTTGGTTGCGAATTATCACTGATTATCAGAATATTATAATGCTCTAGGAAGAGAATAGATATACTAATCAGCAGCCCATAATTTATGATTCTTTGCTCGTTAAATATCTTGTAAAGCTGTCCCTCTGATGAACAACAGCACTCATTCAGAGCAGGAATAACAACAGTCCCGTGTCTTGTAGATCCCAGGAGGTCTTGGTGTTTTTGTAGACAGCAGACAGAAATAAAAGGAAGTTTGTCCTTTTTACCTCATGTAATCCCACTGGAAAGTGAAACATGTGCTATGAGTTGATACTGACTTCTGCCAGGTCACCTCCCTGAAGAGTCCCGGGCAGACGCTGTCGCAACATTTCTTGGACGGGCGTCTGACGGCCCCTGAAGGAGATGGATGGTTTATGCAGTATGCTACTGTGCAACACTGCGCTACTGTCTACCCCAAGGAAGCTTCTAGTGAGCCGTGCCTCGAGTGACCTCCATCTTGCACCTTAACTCTTTCCGGGGGTACCCGTATGCCCAGGTTAGAGTCACAGTTCAACTAAATTCTGTGTAGATTGTTGTTGTTACTGTTTTAAATGGGCAATTACCTTAAAGCAACACCAAGCACGGTTTCATCCATCTCACTTTTTAGAAGTCGATTTTGGACGTTAGATAATGCAAATATTTTTGGAACTATATATTAATGGGAACTATTTGGAAACCACAAAACCTTTTTAATGGACCACTCTATCAATTTTCTGCTCTTCTAAGGAAGTTTTTCCTATTCATGACTCATTTCACTCTTTGGCTAACATTGAGGGAAATGTAATAACGATTAAGGAAAGGAATGTATGCGTTTTCTTCTTCTTCTTCTTTTTTTTTTTTTTTTGAAAGCTTGTACACATTTTCTGTCTCCGGTTATGTAAACTTGGATGACTGTAGAATGTTGACAACCAAAAGGTAACAACTTGCCTGTTAATACACATTCGTGTGGAATTTAAAAATCCAAAAGGTTCCTTGGCTTCTTTGGAGAAGTGTTTTGCTTGATGGCCCAGAGTACAGATCCAGTAAAAACGACGTGTTCCAGCTGTCATTTCACACACCTTAAAGCGAAATTAATGAGATCACTCTACGATTACGCTTTGTGTTTTATTTTCATTTTATAGGCCTGTATGAGCTGTTAGCCGCCCTGCCAGCCCAGCTGCAGCCACATGTGGATAGCCAGGAAGACCTGACCTTCCTCTGGGACATGTTTGGTGAAAAAAGCCTGCATTCACTGGTGAAGGTAAACCACGCTGATGTCAGATTCTCTTTGCGGCAAAACATATGGAAAAATATTTTGAGCGCCATCTAGTAAACCAGAGATCAAATTGTTGCTGTCAGAAAACAAAACAGCCTTGTTCCATTTCCCTGACGGGCGTGGAAGTTGTTAAAGATCCTACCAAAAATACATAGATGATTTCACTTAATGGTGGTGATCTGGCCGTGCATACTAATGCCGCAAACATGTGCTTGCCCTGTTTAGAAAAAGATTATGGAAATAGTAGCAGAAAGGTTCAGACTCCGTATGGTTGACATTCATGAGCTGGAATTTTAACTTGAATAAATAAGTGTTCACGGCAAAAATTAGAAGGAATATGTTTTCTGAGGTTAAGGATGGAGGGGGTTCAGTAGCCACACTAATTTAGAATAATTTCCTTTAACAAAGTCAACTGAAATTCGAGCAAGCTGTTTCTTTTTTGGCGCAGCGCCACTGAAATGGTATTTTGTATATAAATACACTAATGCTAAATACGAGTAAAAACCGTTTCTGAGGACAGTTTTGGTGAAGCATCATGCCATGGACCTCGACCAACCACCAGAAAAGAGATCTTGCCACACAGCAATCCTGGGAGTGATCAGAGCTCTTAAAATAGTAAAACGAGAACAAGAAACTTACTGGAAAATACGCCACTTTTGCTTCTGGAAATGTGAATTGCATTTTCTTTCATTTAACTCAAGCTGACAGCAATTGTGAGTCTTACTTGAGTCTGTAGGAGATAGACATCTCTGATGCCTTAGCTCCCTCTCGACCGATACTGAATTCAGCTAAGTCTGTCACGGTTGCCCGTGGTGATAGAAGACTTTTACTGATGCCTAGTATTTGAAAATGAACCACTTTTGAAGTGCTGTCACCTCACAGGAGAGAATAATTCTTACTACATTGTGTCACATCTGCTGAAATTTGCATGCCTCAGGCGGTCGCAGCTCTCAAGAAATGAAAATGTTGAGAAGTGGCATTTTCCTAGCAGTACATTTAAAGACCAGCGGGCTCTGTTCATGTAGTTGTTACAGAATTGCCAAGTTATCTTCATCTTTGTGTTCTGAAAAATTTTTGGTAGTTCAGTTGCTCTGCTGGGATGTGTTACAAGCAGCCGTGGGATTATAATTGATGAAGTTTATGATTTACAGAGGCAATCATGAACATATTCCTTTGTGGAAGGTTTGGAAGCTAGACAGCTATAGATTTGTTCAAATTGATTGGATCTAGATGGAATGAAACAGATTTCAGATGACATCACCGCTCCCTTAATCATTTAAATAAGACCACCCTAAACAGTGCATGCACGTGCATTTGTATGTATTTGTGATGTGGCTGCTGTCTCAGTTTCCTTACCTACATAAAATGGAAATTATAATATCTGTTGACAAGGTTGTCCGTGAGTTTCAAATAAAAGAGTGAAGCTCTTAGTTCGCTGATAGTTACATAGGTTAGGCAAATATAAGCAGGCATTAAGTACTAAAATTAAGATCATAATATGTAAAGGACCAAAACGTAATGACAGAGACGGGTGTGATTTCTATTAAAAGAACACTAATGTTTTAAATCTTAGTTATTGGGATGCTGGGGTGCTCATCGATTAAGCATCCAACTCTTGATTTCGGCTCAGGACACGATCTCATGGTTTGTGGGTTTGAGCCCCGCATCAGGCTCTGTGCTGACAGTGTGGAGCCTGCTTGGGATTCTCTCTCTCTCTCTCTCTCTCTCTCTCTCTCTCAATAAAGAAACTTAAAAAAAAAAAAAACCTTAGTAACACTAGCTCTTGAGTTTTAGGCATAGGTGTTTTTTCAAAGTAAATGCGAATAACAAGTGGTTAGGCAGCACAGTTATTGAGGTCTGAGTTTATTAAAAACAACAAATGGAATTTAATTCCAGGTTGACGTAGCCAGCGTTTAAGTAGCACAGTATGTGTGTACTACTGCAAATGTCTTTCAGTAATTACTATAAAATGTATTTTTAAAGTGAGGTTTATGGTGTCCTCCTAGTCCATTCTCTGTTACTTACTGGTTACCCCCTTCCCAGCTTCTGTCACATGCAGACCTCAAGTGTGTCATTGGACCCATCCTCTTCATTTTCAAGTACGCAAAGCCTAAAATGCCTCCAGGAGACAGGCTCATGGGATTGCAGCTTAAACAGCTGGAACAGTCCGCTGAACTGTATTCCAAGTGCCTCTATCGAAAATTGGAGGATAGAAGCCTCCAGCTTTTGTCCATAAATCTTGGTAGAGCAAAAGGAGTCAGACAAGATGTGTTTCAGAATGAATCCAACTGCGCTTTGATCTTAAACTCTTTTGCCTGAAGTTGTAGCTGCTGGCACGTGATTGAAAGTGAGCTGAAGGCAAAACTTGACCTTATTCTAGTGCAGTTTTCAAAGTGGTCATCTTATTTTATGTTAAAAAAGGTGGCAGTTATATCACCACATAGTTTTAAATACGCATAACTTTCTGGTCCAATGTAAAGTCTACTCGAGGAGAAGCGGGTTGGCATGAAGTGTGTGGCAGGTACGGCCACCTCAGCGTCACGAGCTGCACTCCGGCAGGGTTGCTGTAGGGATGAGCTTGTCGCCGGAAAGGAGGTGTTATGATCCTAGAGAGTGTTAGCTGCAGCTATTTTTTAAAAAGAAAAACTTCTAAATCGAGGAGTTGAAGAATCAAAACTGTGAGCATGAGATTTTAGAAATACCTGTAGAAAGACGGTACTGACCAAAGATGTGGGAAATATCATGAGACGTGGCTCTGAGACCGGGATGGCAGTATTCACACGACAGTGAATGTGGTGGAACACCAGTAAGCAGAGAGCCACGCTTTTGGTTGTTTGGTTGGTTGGGATTTTTTGGTTTTGGTTTTTTTTTTTTTTTTTTTTTTTTTTAGAGAGCCAGGGAGAGGCAGAGGGTAAGAGAGATTCCCAAGTAGGCTCCTTGCTCAGCATGGAGTCCAATGTGGGGCTTAGTCTCAACGACCGTGAGCTGATGACCTGAGCTGAAATCAGGAGTCAGGTGCATAACCAACAGAGGCACCCTGAGGGCCACATTTTTGACCTATTGTTTACACTGTACAGAACCAGGAAGCATATAGTTTGTGTCCCTATCTAATTTCTAAATTTATCTTCCATCATTATGGTTTTGTTTTTCTGTTGAGATTTCTTTAAACTTTATTTGTGATGTGTGTATTTTTGTACTCTGGTTCAAGTTTATTTTTTATTTTATTTTGTTTTATTTTAGAAAGAGAATGCTAGTGGAGAGAAGGGGAGAGGGAAAAGAGAGAGAGAATCTCAAATAGGTACCACATGCTCAGCTTGGAGCCCAACCCTCAAGGCTCATGACCTGAGCTGAAATCCCGAGTCCGGACTTCAACCAACTCAGCCACCCAAGTGCCCCTAAGTTTATTTTAGAACACGATACAGCATAAAGACTTGCTTAAATGTTTATTTTAAGCAAGGTTGTTACTTCTCTTTCCTCAAGAAATTTTTCTTCATATTTCACAATTATGTTTGGTTTCCAGGATAAGAATATCACAGTTTTTGTTAAATAGTAGCATATGTTTTCTTTACCCTTTTTGTATAAGTAGGAGGAAAAAAGGTAGCAACTTTTCTTGGGATTCCAAATTGTTTCAACAAAATCCAAGTTGACTATTTTTAAGACAGTTGTTTGTTTTTGTTTTTTGAGTGAGAGCAAGAGCAAGAGAGAGGAGCAAGGGACAGCGAATCTTAAGCAGGCTCCGTCCGCACTGTCGGTGTGGAGCCTGACACATGGCTCAATCTCACGAGTGTGACATCATGACCTGAGCTGAAATCAAGTCAGAGGGTCAACTGACTGAGCCACCCAGGCAGCCCAAGAAAGTTTTTTAGTGTGGCTTAATTACTGTATTTCTGTGATTTTGGTCTTAAAGAGTAATGATATAACACTCAGCCACACTCTTATAACATTTAGTTCCATAATTTTAACTTTTGATGACTTCGTCATCCTGTCTTTGTTGAGTTCTGACTTGCCACACACCGTAGAGGCCAGTAGGGCTACCATTCTCAGTTGGACAGTCCCTGGCTTGAGATCTCCAGTCGCCCAGAGAGGGGTTACAGATGAGGGGATGGGCAGTTGTGATAAGTCATGTGTAGAGCTTTTTTCCTTTTTAAGATTTTTTTTTTAAAGTTTATTTTTGAGATGGAAAGAGTGAGTGAGTGCAGGGGAGGGGCTAAAAGACAAGGAGACAGAATCCCAAGCAGGCTCTGCACTGTCAGCAAAGAGCCCACTGTGGGGTTCGAAGTCACGAAACTGATATCTTGACCTGAGCCGAAATCAAGAATCAGGTGCTTAACCAACTGAGCCCCCCAGGCGCCCCGTTTCATGTATAGAGTTTTTTATGGGGCCTATCTTAACGTAGGACTTGGGCGCTCATAGCTGATTTGGTATTTTAAGGTGAAACTTGAATGTTGGATAGGCATTGCTCAGGTAAGAATTTATGGGGGGTTGGTGAGGTTAGGCAGAACCTACACAGACCCCTGGAGGCAAGTTGGAGCCTTGTGCCTTTAGGATGGAGCCTGACAGATTCTCTTGGCTGGCACTGGAGTAAGGAAAGGTGTGGCAAGGAGGGTAGGCCGAGACCCATTCTTGAATGACTTTGACTTTATCCCAGCACAGTAGGACCCAGTGCATAGAGAGGTTTAAAGCAGGGGAATGAAGCTTATCAATTTTTTTTTAAGAAGTAAATTAGTGTGCTTTGGAGATGGGATGGGATGTGAGATTTCCAGGTCAAAGATGATGGTAACACAGCAGTGGGAGAGGGAAGGTGATTTTAGTTTGGAGAAAGGGCAGCTGATATTTAGCACCAGCAAGCCTGCTGTGTGTTAACATACGGAAACTCCTCCCCCCTCCGTGTTATACAACTACTGACCTCTGTCCCTGGACACCCCACCCCCACTCCCTAATCCAGCCACTACCGCCAGGCCATCAGGGGTTGGGAGAAGGCTCCAGGAGACCCTACAAGCCTTAAGGTACCAATTCTTAACGTATTTTGAATCTCTCCTCAGAAGAAAGGTGATTTTAGTTGTATGTTCAGTTGATATTTGGCGTAGAACCAGGGAGAACTGGCTACTATATAGTTGGATACCTGGCTTCTTTTCACTTATTGCCGTTTATGAATAATCCTGCTAAGAATATACATATACAGGGGTGCCTGGGTAGCTCAGTCGGTTAAGCGTCCTACTTCGACTCAGGTCATGATCTCATGGGGCACGAGTTCAAGCCCCGCGTTTGGCTCTGTGCTGACAGCTAAGAGTGTGGAGCCTGCTTCAGACTCTGTCCGTGGCTCTCTCTGCCTCTCTCCTGCTCGTGCTAGGTCTCTTTCTCTCAAAAATAAACAAACAGTAAATTAAAAAATGTATATACATGTTTAAGTTTTTATGTGGACATGTTTTCAGTTCTGGAGGGCACATACTTAGAGTGGAATTGCTGGGTCACATGGTAATTCTGCATTTGATATTTTGGAGAACTGCCACAGGGTTTCCCAAGGCGGCCCCACTGTTTCATATTCCTACCAGTAGTGTATGAGGCTTCTGATTTCTGTATCCTTGCCCACGCTGGTTTTTATCTGACTTTTTCTAACTTTCCTAGAAGGTGTGACGTAATACCTCCTTTTTGTGGTTTGCATTTCCCTGGGGATTGACAGCGTTAAACCTTTATGGCTACCATTTGTGTATCTTCTTTGCAGAAATGTCTGTTTCTGGATTCTTGGCCCAGTTTTTTGCCCATTTGTTCCTTTGAAATAATAGACTTTACTTTTTAGAACATTCTTAAGTTTACAGAAGTGTCTCTTCAGATGTTTTGCCCGTTTTGTAACTGAGTTGTGTTTTTCCCTAGGGTTTTAACAGCTCTGTCTTTTTTGGATATGAGTCTTTTATCAGATATGTGTTCGGCAAATATTTTCTTTCTAATCCATGGCTTGTCTTTTCATTCTCTTAATAGTTTCTTTCACAGAGCAGAAGTTTTTACTTTTAATAATGCCAACTTAATTTTTCTTTTATAAATCGGGCTTATGGAGTTGCATCTAAAATCTCCTTGCCATCCTCAAGGTCACCTAGATTTTCTCCTTTGTTATCTTCTAGGAGTTTTACAGTTTTGTGTTTACATTTCATTCTGTGATCTACTTGGAGTTAATGTCTGTGGAAGGTGTAACTTCTGTGTCTAGCCTCAAATTTTTGCATGTGAATATCCAGTTGTTCTCAGCATCAGTGTTTGAAAAGATGGTTTTCTTCATTGCCTTGTCTTTGCTCCTCTGTCAAAGACCAATCGATTGTAATTGCGTGGGTTTTATTTTGGGCTCTGTTATGTTCTGTTGATCTGTGTCTATTCTTTTGCCAGTACGACTCTGTCTTCATTAGTGTAGCTGTGAAATACGTCTTGAAGTTGGTTGGTGTCAGGCTTCCGACATTGTTCTTCTCAGTATTATGTCAGCTATTCTGTGTCTTTTGCCTGTTCATATAAACTTTGAGAATCAAGTTGCCGTATATACAAAATAACTTGCTAGGGTTTTGATTGCGATTGTGTTGAATACATAAATCAAGTTGAGAAGAATTGACATCCTAAAAATATTATGTATTCTTGTCTGTAAACATTTCTGTTTATTGAGATCATCTTTGGTTTCTTTCATCAGGGTTTTTGTACTTCTGTCCATATTTTGCTAGACTTATACCTAAGTTTTTGTTTTTGATGCTAATGTAAATGGTATTTTGGTTTTAATTTTCAAATTCTAGTTGTTCACTGATAGTTGTGTAAACCAGTTCAATGCCGTCTTGGACGGATCTGCCTTGATGACAGCTCTCTGTGATCTGAAGCCTTCTGGAACATGGCTCCCTCCCATATTCTTACTTTCTGCCTAGTTACACCCTTAAGTACACACTTGGCACATAATGTCCTTCATCTGCTCTGGAGATATGATCATGATTCTCAAACACTTCCTCCCAGGTGGTCCCCCAGCACTTCCCAGTTTCTTGGGCTGTAAATTGCAGATCTTCGTGGAGGTGGGGTTGTGGAGATCTACTCATCTTTCAGCCACCCACAACGTGCTTCTGCTCCTAAGTCCCCTTCATAAACCCATTTCTTATCAAGCTGACTCGTCAGCCTTTTTGGTCTTACAGCATCTTCTGCCTGTAAAGATTGATTTGCACATACCTTTCTTTCATAGAACACAGGTACGTAGCAATATAACTGATTTTTGTACATCAAGTTACATCGTGAATCCTTGCTATAATCACTTATTAATTCCCAGAGTTTTTTTAGTTGATTCTTTGGGATTTGCTACCCAGATAATCATGTCATCTGTGAACAAAGGCGGTTTTACTTCTTTCCCAATCTGTATACCTTTCATTTCCTTTTCCTGTCTTAGAGCATTAGCTAGGATTTCTACCTAAGTATTGAATATGCACGGTGAGAGGGGACATCCTTGCCTTGTTACAATATTAGGTGGAAGGAATCTAGTTTTTTACCATTAAATGATCGTATCTCTAGGTATTTTATACATGTTCTTTATCAAATTGAGGAAGGCTTTTCTATTCCCAGTTTGTTAATAGTTCTTATCATGAATAGGTGTTGGATTTTTTAAATGATTTTTTTTTGCATCTACTGATATTATTGTATGTATTTTTTTATTCTCTTGATGTGATAGATTACAGTAATACTTCTGAATATTGCATTCCTGGAAAAAAAATCCCACTTGGTTTTGGTATATAATCCATTTTCTACATTGCTGGACTTGATTTGCTAATGTCTTATTGTGGAATTTTGCATCTATGTTGATAAGAGATAATAGTCTGTAGTTTTCATTTCTTATGATGTTTTTCTCTGGTTTTGGTGGTAGAGTAATGCAGGCCCCATAGAATGAGTTAGGAAATGCACCCTCTGATTCTGGTTTTTTTGGGAAGAGTTTGTGAATTGGTATAATTTTTTCCCTTAAATTTACCAGTGAAACCATCTGGGCCTTTTGGGAAGATTTTGGAAGGTTACTAATTGTTGTTTTTTTTTTTTTATGTGTGTGTGTTTTTTTTTTTAATTTACCTTTGAGAGAGAGAGACAGCACGAGCAGGGGAGGGTCAGAGAGAGGGGGAGACACAGAATCTGAAGCAGGCTCCAGGCTCTGAGCTAGCTGTCAGCAAAGAGCCTGACGCTGGGCTCAAACCCACAAACCATGAGATCATGACCTGAGCTGAAGCCGACTGAGCCACCCAGGTGCCCCTAATTGTTAATTTAATTTTTCTATTAGAAATAGGCCTATTTAGATCACCTATTTCTCCTTGTGTGAGAGTTTTTGTTCTCTTGCGTCTTTTAAGCAATTGGTGCATATCATGTAAGTTATCAAATTCGAGGGCATAGAGTTGTTCATTATTTCTTATTATCTTTTTAGTGTCCATAGGATCCATAGTGATGACTCCTCTTTCATTTCTGATATTAGTTATTTGTATCTTCTCTCAGTTTTTCTTGACTACCTGGTTATAGGTTTATCAGTGTTACTAATCTTTTCAAAGAACTAGCTTTTGGTTGTGTTTTTTCTCTATTGTTCTCCTGTTTCAATTCCATTGATTTCTGCTATTTTATTCTTTATTTTCTTCTCCTGGCTCTTGCTCTGTTTTCCTAAGGTGGAAGCTTAAATTAATTGATTTTAGTTCTCTCTCTATTTATTTTGAGAGGGAGTAAGCATGCATGTGCAAACAGGGGTGGGTCAGAGAGAGAACCTCAAGCAGGCTCCATGCTGTCAGCATAGAGGCCAGTGTAGGGCTGGAGCCCACGAACTGTGAGATCATGACATGGGCTGAAACCAGAAGTTGGACGCTTAACCAACTGAGCCACCCAGACGCCCCATTTTTGCCTCATGTATTTTGACACTCTTTTGTTAGGTACATACACATTAAGGGTTGTTATGTGTTCTCAGAGAATTGACCCCTTTATTCTTGTATAGTACCCTCTTTTATCTTTGATGGGTTTTCTTTTTCCGCCATCTGCCTTGTCTGCAATTGATACAGGTTCCTCAGCTTTCTTTTGGTTAATGTACACATGGTTTATCTTTCTCTATTCCTTTACTCTTAATCTACCTATGTCTTTGTATTTAAAATGGGTTTCTTGTAGACAGCATATGGTTGGATCGTCCTTTTTATCTATTCTCTCAGTCTTGTTTTAATTAGTGTATTTAGACCATCTACATTTAGAGTAATTATTGATGTAGCTGGGTCGATATTCACCATGTTTGCAGCTGGTTTCTACTCATCACAGTTGTTCTTTTTATATTTTTATCACCCTCTCTTTTCCTTCTCTGCTTTTAGTTGGACTTTTTATATGATTCAGTTTATTCTTAGCATACCTATTATACTTTATTTTTTTGTCTTTTGAGAGAGAGAGAGAGAGAGAGAGAGAGGATCATAAGCAGGTTCCAGGCTTAGCATGGAGCCCAACATGGGGCTGGATCCTACAACCCTGGGCTCATGACCTGAGGTGAAATCAAGAGTCAGATGCTCAACCAACTGAGCCACCCAGGAGCCCCTCCATTATACTTTTTTCAAAGGTTTAATAGTGCTTGCCCTAGACTTGGCTATATTCATTTACAGCTAATCAATGTTCACTTTCAATTTCACAGGTAGTGCAGGTCCCTTTAAAAAAAACATTCTCCATTCCTATTTTTCCCATCCTTCATAACATTGCTTTAATTCATTTCATCTACTCATAGTTTTAAATAATTCAACACATTGCTATTTTGAACAGTTATCTGATCAGTTGAGAAAAACAAAAGATTTTGTTTTATGTTTGTTTATTCCTTCCTCCAGGGCCTTACCTCTATCATTCTCCTTCTCTCTGAATAGCGTCTTTTAATACCTGTTGCAAGATAGGTCTACTGGGTAGCAGATTCCCTGAACTTTTGTTTCCTTATTTGAGTGTTCTGTTTTTATTCTTCCTTCATGTTTGAAGTACAGTTTCACCAGATACAGAATTCCAGGGTGGTGAGTTTGTCTTTTAACACCCCTGCCCCCCCCAATGCTTGTCTTCTTGCTTGCATGGTTTTTGATGAGTCGTCTGATGTCATTCTTACACTCGTCCTCTGTAGGTAAGGTGTATCCCCTGTTCCCCCTTGGGCTTTTTTCAATATCTTCCTTCTTGGTTTTTGCTGTTTCAATGTTCATGCAAGGCTTAGGTTTTTTGTTGTGTAGTCTGTTTGGTGTTCTCTAAGCTTCCTGGATCTGTGGTTTATCTGTGGTTTATAATGTTTTATCGTTAATATTGGAGAATTCTCAGCCATCATTATTTTGAATGTTTCTTCTCCTTTCTCTCTTTGTTCTCCTTCTGGCATTTCCATTATGTGTTTGTTACATCTTTTGTGTTGTTCCGTGGTTCCCTTTTGCATTTTGGTTTTAGGAATTTCCATTAACATATTTTCAGTCTTGCTGATTTTTTTCCTTGGCCATGTCCAGTCCACTGATGAGCACAACAAAGGCATTCTTCATTTCTGGTACAGTGTTCTTGATTTCTAGCATTACGCTTTAATTCTTAGAATTTCCATCTATCTGCTTATATTACCCATTTGTTCTTGCATATTGTCTACTTTTTCCATTAGAGCCATTAGCATATTAATCATATTTATTTTAATCTTTCTGTTTACTAATTCCGTAAATCTGTGTCCTGAGTCTGATGGTTGCTTTATCTCCTCAGACTGTGTTTGTCTTTTATCATGTCTTGTGATTTTTTTTTGTTGAAAGCTGGACATAACGTATTGGGTAATAGAAGCTGATGTAATTGGGCTTTTAGTGTGCGTTTTTATGTTAATCTGGTTAGGAGCTGGACTGTGTTTAATGTTTGCTACAGCCGTCAGTGTCAGGGGCTTCAAAAACCTTCGTGTCTCTTCCCTCCCCTGCCCCTTCTCTGGCTTTCCTTAGGAACTCTCTGGGAGTCTGTGATGTGCAGCTCTCAGTTATGGTCCACTGTTGTTTCACTGGAGCCCTGTTGGTGGTGAATTGTTCTGTGATCTTATGATTAAATGTCAGTTATTGGGGCACTTGCGTGGCTCAGTTGGTTAAGTGGCCGACTTTTGCTCAGATCTTGATCTCATGGTTTGTGGTTTCGAGCCCCGCATCCAGACTCTGTGCTCACAGCTTGGAGCCTGGGGCCTGCTTCAGATTCTGTCTCCCTCTCTCTTTGCTCCTCCCCCACTCCTGCTCTCACTCTCTCTCAAAATTAAATATACATTAAAAAAAAAAAGTTATATAGTGGACCTGAGTCCCTGGCCTCTGATGACCTTCAGGAGCATTTCTTAGCCTCTTTTTTTTTTTTTTTCTTTTTATCTGTCTTTCCTTAGTTGGGACAAGAAGGCTAGTAGGGGTTGGAGCTAGCCTCACTGCTTTTTCCCCAGGTCAGATGGGGCTCTAGTAAAGCAGCCTGTCTTAAACGGCAGGTGGCTGTTAGGGAGAAAGCTCTTGGCCTAAGCATGGTTAATTCTTGGGGTTCCTAGGTGGCTCAGTCAGTTAAGCGTCTGACTTTGACTCAGGTCATGATCCCACTGTGTGTGGGTTTGAGCGCCAAACCAGAGTCTGTGCTGACAGCTTGAAGCCTGGATTGTACTTTGGACTCTGTGTCTCCCACGCTCTCTCTGCCCCTCTCCCACTTGTTCTCTCTCTCTTTCTCAAAAATAAATAGGTAAACTTAAAAATAAAAGATTATTTCTCCATTCTCCTATTTGAAATACTAGACCGGATTTTTCTCCTGTCTTCGCCAAGAGAACTTGGTGGGAGGAATGTGCAGGCCACCCCACCCTTGGAACTCTCTGGAGTTTTTAACTCTCAAACTAGTCCACCTTTGGCCACCATCAATTCATCAGGGAGACCATTTAAGTTTTCTAAAAGTTTCTGGCTCCAGCAGCTTCTGCCTCTACGGAGCTGATCTTGGCCATGAATCTCTCAATTCTCCTGATTTCCAAGCGGCAGTTTGCTCTGTGACTTTCATTATGTTTATTATCTGAAGTGATACCAAAAGTCTGCCTTTGTCTGCCTTTTAATTTGATTGTTAGTACTGATTTGTAAAGCGTTCTCTGTGTATTTTGAACACCAGCTCCCTGCCAAATTATACTTGAATTGGAAATACTCTGTTCCTCTTCCTAAAGATGTCCTGCAATTTTGTTTTTAATGAAACATACGATAAACCTTGGACAGAGCAGTTGACCAGTGGAAGCAAGATATGGATAAATTAGTGGGAGTTTATTTTAAACCTCCATAGTAATGTGAATCTGTAAATTTTTTTAGCTGTGAATTCAGGTAGAATTTTAAAAGTCATCTTAGTTTGGGTCTAAAAATCACTCTTGAAGAGATGCTCAGAAGGCAGCCTGTGAACAAGAATGTACTTAAAAATTCTATAAAAATTTCCAACCTGGAAACTTTAGAAAATGAGAAACCAACTTGAAAGTGATGTGTGATCTTAA
>PJEM01006142.1:102191-116663 GCA_004023845.1 Helogale parvula
TGGTTTTAGAAACTGATTTTCTGTGCGGGCACTTTGCATTCCTCTTTTCTTTTAATCTAGAAGCAATGAAAAGCATCGTACTGGGTGGGGGGTGGGGGGGGAAGGTGATATTTTCATAGTAGTAAATCAGATTCAAGGCTGAAAACCTATTTTATAAGATACTTGTGGGTACAGGGCTCGTTAGAAACAAATTGTGCTGTTTGAGAGGGGAGAGGTGGTGTTAGGTTCAGAGAGGAAGCCCGTGGGGGAGGTTATGTTACGTGCCTCTGCAGCGCTGTTTGCCTTGGGTGGGAGGAAGAGGGGAAGACAGCCAGACGTTGCGAATGATCCCTGGCCACCTGGTCTGACAAAGTAGAGAACTGGGTATCAGCAGCTGGTAGTGCTCCTTGGCCAATCAAAGGTAATTGTTCAGCCAGCTCTGTTGGAGAGGCCAGACAGAGTTATTTCTTACGTTATAGTTTACATTTTTTCAGGCACGGGAACATGTTAAAGTCTGCTGAAGATAGGAATTCCTGAGACCCTGAGTAAATTGTTGCCTTTGTAATTCATACTCTCAAAACAGAGGCCATATGTAGCCCTTCTTTGAGATTCGCGTGGGACTGGGGACGAGTGACGGGGAGCCAGGTTTGTTACTGCTCCGCGGGGCTGTGTCCTGCTGTGTCCTCCTGCTGTAGCCTGTGCTCAGCATAATGGGTGGGTGTCTTCCGAGAGTTTTCGTGAGGTTTAACCGATTGTCCAAATATGCTTAACTTCAGAGCAGACCTCTTCAATTTGCATTTATTCATCATTTAATTAGAAGGAGCCGATTCACTTTATAAAAATGCACGTGGGGTGTTTCCCACCTAGAAACACTTAAGAACTGTTCGTTCACTAGAATTGGGTGGAATCAGGAAGGCAGTAACTTTCTCCCTTTCCTTGTGAAGGTGATTCCTGTTCTTCTCCAGTTCCAGAGACTAGGGATTCTAGTGGGGAAATACCCAACTTTTTTAGCTAGTACACCTAACAGTGGGTTTGCTGGGCTACAGAGATGTGCATCTTTCACTTTATTAGGTTTTTTTTTCTTGTTATGTATTTTGAAATGTATTTAGGGTGATGCCCAGTTTTGATCCATTCATTTCCACTGTTGTTATGGTGTTAAGGCTAGATCACAAATTACGTATTCTCCTGTTGGTGGATACTTACATTGAAAGGTGTCCTGTGGGTACGTGATTCCTTCACCTGGAAACCACCTTTACCTCCGTGTCGGATTCACAGACAAAGCAATAAACAGTCTTTGTGTAGATCACCCCTTGTTACATATATGGGACCATTTCTTTAGGCATTACCAGATGGGGCTGCTGGGCCACAGAGATGCACATCTTACGCTTCTTCAGATGTTGCCAAATTGGTCTTCTAAGACTGTGCTGTATCACACTCCCACCAGCAGGATGAGGGTTCCAGTTACTTCATGCCCATGGCAACACTTGGAATTGTCAGATTTTGATTTTTGCCGACAGGATCAGTTTGAAATGCTCTCTTCTTGGGGCGCCTGGGTGGCTCAGTTGGTTAACTGCCTGACTCTTGATTTTGTAAGATTGGGATGATCTTATAGCTCATGGGTTCGAGCTCCATGTCAGGCTCTGTGCTGATGCAGAACCTGCTTGGGATTCTCTCTCCCCTCTCTCTCTCTCTCTTCCCCTTCTCTGTTTGCGTGCATTATCTCTCTCTAAAAATAGATAAATAAACAATAAAAAAATTAAAATGCTCTCTCCTTTTAGTTTATATTTGTTTGAATATTGGAGGTTCAGCATATGTTTACAGGCTGCCCCATTTTCCTTTTTATGCCTTTTTATACCCTCTGCATGTTAGTTTTATTTTCAGTCTTCAACCAGTCTTTTTCTGATTGATTTGTTCAGATTATGTATTCTGATACTGGATCTTTGTTTCTATGCATTATAAATGTCTTCTTGTCTGTGCTCAGGCTGCTCTCTTAATTTATTGTTTTAAAGCATACATATACACTGTCTCTTTGTCTTAAATGCAGTGGACAGAAGTATCTTGATAGACCCACTGTCCAATACAAAACCTTAGCTCAGCGGGTCTTACAGAGAGCATGTATTAGGGTCTGAGATATATATAGTCGCCAGCCAAGTCTGAGGTCTGGTTTATCTTTTCATATGCTGGCTCTGGAGAGGTCCTCTGGGACTGTTTGCACTGATCTAATATCCCCATTTGGTTGTAAGCATCTCCATAATGTAATTTTGGCACCTACTGTAATGATGGATATAGTTGTTCATTGAGTCCAGTTCTTTGGGCAGGATCTGTGTGCAGTTTTCCCCTGAATATTCCACGTTGCCTGGAACCACAGCAAGTGTTCGAGAAAAACTGCTGTTAAAGGAGGCTGGAACGCTTTCCCTCCAGGCTCTGTGTCCTGCCCAGTTTGGTTTCCATTCATTTCACGGATGCGTGAGTGCCTGCTGTGGGCATAGGAGTAGGCGCTCACATCTCATTGGGTCTGTTTATTGCAGCGTTATGGTTTTTCATGAATAATTGATAATGCTGGTTTTTAAAAAAATCATTTTCAGCTAACTCTGTTGCGTAAGTTGCATTTTATTACAGATAAATAATAAAGTAAATAAAGTAATAAAGTAAATCTTTATAAATAAGTAAAGAAAATAAAGTAAAATCTTTTTATCTGCCTGTTTAAAAATGAAAATTATTGTTACTATTTCTTACATGTCAGTAAAGGGAGTAGGAGCTAGGGGTCATGGTTTGTAAATAACATACCATTAAAGGAAAAAATTGAATTAGATTTTTATAATTCTATTTCACATAAAATATTCAGAAAATCTTTAACATTTTCAAATTTAACTACTTTTAAAAGTCTCAAAATGATATTTAAAAATGCACTGGTATAATTCTATGAATCAAGACATTAATGGACATTTATTACAAAAAACCTAGAAGTGAACTCAGGCTTTTGGTGTGTATAATACAAAATTAAGTTACTTTCAAATGATTCCTTTTGTATCAGAAAAGTATTTTATGTGTTGTTCTTACTATCCATCCATCCACCCATCCATCTTGCCATACATTCTGTGATAATGCTGTTCACAGACACACATAAGGTCATGTTACTTATGGCCACGTGACTTGTTTAGTCAGTAAGATGTGTGGGGAAGTGAAACTTGCCTGCAGGGCAGACGTCTTTAAGATTCAGTGCACGGCTTGCTTCGTCTCTCTCCCTGTCCACTCTCCATCTGTGACTGGTGATGTTCCAAACGGTAGAAGCTCTCTCTTCGGGGTCTGGGAAAGCAGGAAGGTGGGGAGAGAGTTCCCAGAGGCCATGCGGTGGCCCCAGAGTAGAGTGAGGAAATAAAGCTGCATTGTCACATGCCACTAACCTTTGGGGATTGTTGATGACCACTGTTTATGTTCTATTTTAATTCTGTTTTTCTGACTGCAGAGCTTAGCCATGTATAAAATAAATGCCATTATTAACATCCCACGTGAAGTGGTTGCTATTGATCTGAGAGTTGCACTGTAAAAAGCGAATCCTTATTTTCCAGTCAGAACTGTAAGTTTTATTAGTTCTTTCTTGAGAGACGTGTATTTCTCTCTTCACTGCTGTGGCGGGGCCTGAGAGCGGCTGGCCTGTATCGAAAGGTCTCACTACTTGATGTGATTCTTCTGATACAATAGCGAGTGTGCAACCTTGAATCATACGTTGTCTGATTTCATGTTCTCTCTCAGCACTAGGAAAATGGAAGACCAGAATGTCTGTATTACTTTCGTGTTCCCTTGTTTTCTTATTAAATTTCATGAGGTTATTTTGACTTACCAAGCAAAGGCTTTCAATAGCAAACAAAGTATAGCATACCCCCCTCACATCTTCTGGTAAAAGACCTTTCCTATTTAAAAAACAAAAAACAAAACAGAAGTGGCCTTTAATGAACAGTATATTTCAGATGCAATTAGTGTTTCCATTGTAACTTCAGTTCCTTTTGCACTTTTGGCATATTGCAGCTCTAATTGCTTTTTTTTTCCCCTCATTGTCATTTCTGGGTTTCATTTAGTTAAAAGCTCACTTAAATGGTCTTAACCTATTTACAGTAAATTTTATTTATAAATTTTATTTAAATCGATATGTTATAAATTATACAGAAGATAATAGATCGTCATTACTTAAAGCTTGAAATGCATATTTGGTTTCTAATTTGAATAGATATTTTATAGGTCACTATTGTGTGCTTAGTCAATTTAGAGAATTGCCTCAAACTGCTTTTTAATCTAATCCATCCACTAGATGGTGCTCCTTCCTTTAGGAAACCTGAGACGTTGCCCGAGGAACTCATCAGTTATGCCACTGATGGATTAAAAATAAAAAGAAGCAAATTCAGGCCAAAGCTATATGAAAAACTTGTGAGATTTCCTTCTGTCGCATAAAAAATCATAGAGCTTTGTGGTAGAAGTATTTATGATTGATAATATATTTCCAAGGAACCAGTGATTTTATGAAAGTACTTAGACGCTTATTGTATTAGTTGATGGGGATACGATAGCAAAAAACAGGCACAGCGGTCCTCAGCCACAGGACTCGTGAAATCAAAACTCAAATAATATTTAAGTGTAAACTGAGATACAATCAGGTTTTTGGCACTTAGAGCATATAAGGGGGTGGGTGGGATCCTTAGGATATAATGGGGGTGGGCGTGTTTGCTCACATTCTGGGGATGATTCCTGTAAGAAATGTCTACTCAGCTAGTTCAATGAGATATGAAGATTGTTTAAGAGAGGTAATCTGGTAAGCCTGGGCTGAAGCAGAAGTTTCCCAAGAAGTGTCAGCGCTGAGGGTTGTCTTTAAGCCATGGTGGTGGTTGGATCCAGTGGGCCTTTTGGGTTTGGAGACTTGTGGTTTTCTGTTCTTTATTTCTTCAATGATTTTCTTCCCTTCACTCTTTCTGGAAACCCTTTAAGTGCATATTGATCTTTCTGGCTTTCCATTTGTTTTTCTTCTGACTTTTCTTAGAGGTATTCTCAACTTTTACTTTTCAGCTTTATATTTAATTTTTAAAGAATTTGATGTAATTTTAATTCAGTACTTTTTGGTGGGAAAGGGGAGGCTGGAGTGTGTTCCTTTTTCATAGTATCCTAGTCTTATTCCATGGATACAATACCAAATGTTTTTAGGAATAATTGAAACAAACCAAATGAGAAAATCCCATATCTATGGAATCTTTGCTATGTGCCATGTGTTTTTCAAAGTTCTAAATACCTTGTTTGGTTTTTCCAGCAACCCTAAGAGATGCTTACTAATCCTTATCCCCATTGTAAAGATTAGAAGAACAAGGTATGCCTTTGAATAAAGTTATACAAGTAGTTATGTGCTGGAGCTGGCCTTGAACCCACATGGTCTGACTCAGGTCAGTTCTGTGCTTTTAACGTGAAGCTGTTCTGCTGGTTGATGGATTCTCAGCATGTGGTTTTGCTTTTATTTTAAATTTTTGTTTGTTTCATTCACAGTCCTTGTTTACTCTGGAATTTTTTCCTGTTTCCTTGGTATTTATCCTGTTGAAGGCTTTTGTCAAATGTCTATAAACTCTTCATTATCTGTCTGGTGTTAGTAGTGAGTTTTAAAAGGCTGACTGGAAGCTAGGCTGCTCTTTATGCCTGGGCAGGGCTTACGGTCTGGTAGGATTCTTCTTAGAACAGTGGGGGGGCAGTTAGAAGGGTTGAGGGGGATGGTGATTTTGCAATGCTTGGAGGCTTGAGGCACTGTTACACATCCTGTAATGCACACGCAGCCCCCATAACAAAGAGTTTTCTAACTTAAAATGTCAGAAGTGCCTAGATTGAGAAAACCAGCTTTTGAGTGAAAGGATAAAAGAAAAATGGGAGGCGAGCTTGCAACCTGCAGAATACAAGATAACTTCTTTCCTGTGGTTTCTTGGGATCTGCTGCCTGGAGGCGGAAGGAAAAGAGCCCCCTCTCAGTGTTTAGGTGGTTGGCACCCTCCTGCTGGCATCTTTGAACCCTGAGCATCACTCTGTTCTCCCTGGCCAAACTGGCCTTTTCCTTACCGTCTCTCAGTTTGATCTAACTCCTTTTTCTAGAAATTCGTTTTACTAATTACTCTTCTATTTTGTTTTCACAATTTTAATTTAAAAAACATTATCTTAAGGCATCTGAGGATGGAGAAGAAATTCATATCTGTTATTAATCACTAAACGTTTTAAGTATACTTTAAGTGGCATTATTGTAATTCATCAGCTGCTTATAGTATCATTTATTTAATCATTTCTTATAGTTAGAATTTTTCCTTTTGGTATTCACACATTCTCCAAAGTTAGTCACTAATCTTTTCTTTCTTTACGTACCAGCACGAACTCAGGATTTTGATGTATCTGACAGGTGTTCATCCATTGTGGTTATTCTTTTTGATGCTTAAGTCACCTGGGCCTGTGGACCCCATCAGGCTGGTTCCCGTGTTTGCTGCAGCTCTAGTAGGCTGTAATCCCTACTCTGGTTTTTGTACTGACTTTCCATTGATTCCTAACAGTGAGCAGTAGAAACTCCTTTTTCCTGCTCTTCTGGAGTTTAATGTACTATTTTCTTTCTTTTTCTTTTTTTTTTTTACCTCTAGTTAGTACCAGGAAGGTAACCAATGAGCTTATTTTATTTTCCGTATATTCTCTCCCCCCTTTCTCCTCATTTTAGTACTTGTATTCAAGCTACATTTCCAGATCTATATTTTACCCTTAGCCCCACCATGTAGCCTCATTTAAGTATATTGCCTGGAACCATTAGTCCTTGTATGTAACATTAGTCCTTATCCAGAAACTTCTGTGATTGTTTTAGAAATTCATTCTCTGACCGCTGTCTCGTGAGTAGGGCTCATGAGAATAATCCTCCCTGAGTTCCTCCGTGTGTGTGTGTGTGTGTGTGTGAGTGTGTGTGTGTGTGGTCTTTTTATTAATATCTGAGGGTCAGTTTGTCAGAAATTAAAATCCTGAGTTTCCACTTTCTTTTTGAACGTCTCAAGTGTGTTACTCCTTCAACTCCCGGCACGAAGTGTTCCTGCCTAAGTCCAGTGGCGATAAAAGTTGTTTCCTTTGTATGTGTTTCTGTCTGGATGTTCGAAGGATATTTTTCTTTTTATTTTCAAACCTGTAAATACTATTTTCCAGTTTTGACTCTCCTGCCAGCTTTCGCAGACATTTGGGATGCCTGTTATCTTATATGTTCACGGACTTCGATTCCGGGGTGACGTGTACATTCTTCCCAAATACCCTTCGGAGCCCGGCTCAGCGGTTCTCTCACCAACAACTCTCCTTCCTAAGGGAAGACCATTATTTTGCCTTTAAACTTTTGCTGTCGAAATAGAACCACACAGTATATATTTGTCTGGGTCTGCCTTCTTTTACGCAAATCGTGTTTACATGAGTCTCTGATGCTGTGGATTAGTTCATTCCGTTTTGTTGCTGCAGGGCACTTCGTCCTTTATATCACGGTTCATGTGTTCATCGTGCTGTCTCTGGTTTTTGACTGTTGTGGATGCTGCTGCTGTCCTATGTATTGCTTTACAAAGGTCTTTGGTTTATATGTGGAGGTGTTTCTTTGGGGTGTAAAGTAAGGAATGGAGTTATTGGGACATTGCGTTTTCACGAACTATTTGTATTTATATATGTATTTCTGTGCGATATATATTTAAGAACGCTGGTGCTACGTAATAGGGTATGTTCCAAGTGTTTGTTCAGTATATACTTAAGAATGCTGTTGCTACATGATGGGTATCGTTCCAAGTATCCGTTCAGTTTCTGTTCCCACCAGCAGCCTTGACAATTGCGCTTTTCCACATTCTTGCTAGCCTCCAATATAGTAGGAATTTTTGTTTTGTTTTATTTTTCAGCTCACTTAGGTGGGTTATGGAGCTCTTTCCTTGGGTTTTAAATCTGAATTCCAGGATGAGTATTAAGGTTGAGCACTTTTTCTTACGTTTGTTGGCTCTTTGGAGATCCTTAAAGTGCTTGTTCAGGCATTCTGCTCAGTTTTCCTGTAGGCTGTCCTGTCCCCTTCTTACTGATCTGTAGAAATTCCTTATAGATATTTCATAATGCTCGATTGCGGATCAAGTACTTTATTGGTTATGTGAACTATATAATATCAATTTGAGTAGAATGGATATTGTATATCTTTACTGAGTCCAAAAATTCACAAGTATGGTTTATCTTTTCATTTTTTAGGTCTTAAATTTCTATCAAATGATTGATATTTTGTCATTTTTAAAAATATATCCTACATATCTTTTATTAGAGTTTTTTCTAAATGAAAAATTCTGGTTTATGTTTGTTCCTTCTGCCTAGAACTGCATCATGTTGATATAGTCTAGTGTCCTTGTATCTTGCAATTCACTGAATTTTCTTAGAAATTAGTTTATCTGTAGGTTTTTCTTGTTTGCAAATAAGGACAGTTTTATTTTTTCCATCATAATACTCTCATCTACATCTGTATATGCTTGTTCGTGCCTGCTGCTCAGTGTTGACCCTCTAGTACATTGTTGAATGGGCATTATAATCAATTATGTGTCTCTTTGCCCATGAATTTTTCATTGCTATTTAATTTAAATCTTATTTCTTCATTTTATCGTTTATTTCCCTTACTGTAACTTTTCATGTCTTTGCTTCTTAGTGTTGCTTCTAGTTTAGTCTTCGTTCCTAAAAATAATTTTCTAACATGTTCCAGCTCTCTCTTTATCATCCTGTTTTTTAATCATTTCATTTCTGAGCCTTTTCCAATTCTAGCTGCGCTGTATTTTCATAGCTTCCAATATTTTCTTTATTTCCGTTAGCTCATTTAAAAATGTTAGGTTAGAGTTTTCATCTGCTTTCTCGCCATGTTTTTCTGGTGCCGTCTTTGTTGTGTTTCTGTATGTTCTTCATTCTTTTTGATTTTCTACTCTCTCTCTCTGTTTGAATGAAACGAGTCTTCGCTTACCTTGAGGGAGGATAAAAGGAGACAGCAGGTGTCCAAGGGCTGGGAATGTGTGAGAGTCACTTCTAGATTTGCGCCTCCTGTTGCTTCCTTATCTGTTATTGTGAAATATTTTTTTTTAAATGGCTGTCTTGGTATAGGTATAATTTTACTATTTTGTAAGATTTGTCCTTTCTGGTTCCCTCCTGTATTGAATCTGAACCTTCCAAGGTCCCTGTCCCCCACACATTGGTTCTGCCTCCTCCGAAGTTCTCCCCGTCTAGTGACGTTCTCACTTTGGGAAGGAGCTTCGGCCACGTCTTGCCTCATCTAGGCTTATGTTTATTTAAAAAAACACAAAGATGTTATTTCCTGTCAGCTAAGCCTCAAGATATTCAGACATTTCATAGCATGGAAAGTCATGCTGCTCATCGGACTATTGAAAACCTTTAAAGCGGCTAATCCGCATAGAGTACCGGCAAAGCCATTTGGCCGCGCTAAGCACTCAGTGTATGTTGGTGTTGTAATGAGTAGTAATAATTAGAAAATGCCGTATCCGTTCATCCAACAAAGTAAAAGGCGGAAGATTTATATGATCTGAAGAGAAGCCAGAGTATCATCCAACAAAGTAAATAACTATTTGAATAAAGTATTAAATTTTATAGTTATTAAAAGAAAAATGTAGAGAATGAGACTAATTTATTGCTAGTTTGACTCCGTTTTTGGCCAAACGTGTAATTAGATATATGAGGAGCAATCAGGAGTATAACTCTAGTTTCTATAACGCTGAGAGTCATTTTTTTTTAAATGTTGTTAATGTTTTACTAGATTTATTTTTCTTCATTGGAACTTGATGAAAAGCATTATTTCATTGTAGCTGGAAAAGCAACCTCCTGCTACATCTCAGTGGTAAATATTTGTTATACCCACATAATCTGAGTTGGTAATAATAGAGTCTTGAAAGTTCAACAGTAGCTGCTTTGGCAGAAGTAGAAATGTAGTATGTGTTATGTCTGGGGCAGAGCAAGGGTCTAGAATGACATATGCGGTACGGAGCTTTTTAAACCTTCCTATATAAATCAAAGTGGGAGAGGATTGAATAATGTCTAGCTTTTTTTTTTTTTTTTGAGTTTTGTCATACGATTCCAACAACCTCTATTTCAGAATCACAAATTTTACCTACTGATATATTTATTTCTACTATGTTAGAAAAATATCCGTGGTTTGTTGATGTTCTGACTTACGTTTCGGTAAAATATATTCTTGAAATTCATAGTGCAGGTTGATTTGGTATCTTGCAGCTCCAGGAAACTGTGTTGCCAAAGTCTGTGACGTCATTCTCTCCGCAGGCCAGTGAAAGGACATTGCGTCACCTTAGTTCTGGCAGTTCTTGAAAGTTGCAGAGACATTAGCACACGCTTGCTTGTGCTGCTGGGACGGCGATGACTGCCGCTTTGGCAAAATACTTGATTGCAACCAGGGAAGGACTCTGAGGACCGTGGGGGATGGGGAGCCACCTCTGTGGGAAGATGTTTAGTTCAGTACAGCCGTCCTCCCCTTAATGTCTTTCCCCCAGACCTCTTTTTGGAACATGACGTGAACAAGAAATGAGACAAGCCAGAAAGGAAAGACCATACAAAACCCTAGGAAGTTTGCTGTATGGAAAGGATGCAGAGAGAATGAACTATAGACACCCAATGCAAGGGTACAATGTCATAATTTACACAGATGATGTGTGCTCTTTCCCAGTGATTCGTTTTGTTTTTGTCTAAGGATTCCATAAAATACTTAACCTGCCAAATTTAAAATGTGCTTAAAAAGTTTGGTCCCAAGCATAATCTTTTAGCAATATACCTGTTAAAAAGGTTCAGTGTAGGGGCGCCTGGGTGGCTCAGTCGGTTAAGCCTCTGACTTCGGCTCAGGTCAGATCCGACGTTCGTGGGTTCGAGCCCTGCGTCAGGCTCTGTGCTGACAGCAGCTCAGAGCCTGGAGCCTGCTTCCGGTTCTGTGTCTCCTTCTCTCTCTGCCCCTCCCCCTCTCATGCTCTGTCTCTCTCTGTATCAAAAATAAATAAAACATTTAAAAAACTTAAAAAAAAATTAAAAAAACAAAAAAGGTTGAGTGTATATGTAGAGAAGACCCAGGAAATGATAGTTTCTGTTTCCAGTGAGATGATGAACCTTTCCTTATTTTTTTTTTTTTTAAATTCACATCCAAGTTAGTTAGCATCTAGTGCAATAATGATTTCAGGAGTAGAATCCAGTGGTTTATCCCATGTGGCATACCTTTACTTTTTAAAATCTCTGGTCTGTCTTGAAATGCCATTGATTGTACAATTCAGCCTCCTTCACCTGTCGCCACTAAGTCTAACCAGCCTTTTTCTTCCTTCAGCTATTAAAATATAAAACCATAAGGAAAATTTTCGCATAGCCTATGATTCTGAGGTTAAAAATAAAAAAGGAAGAAAAGTTTGAAGTTAACTATATAAACCTTTTCCTTTCTTTACTGCTTTTGGATTTCATGAACTTCATTAATCTCCAATTTCTTTTTGTTTGTATCTGCGTATTTTCCTTTTGGGAGAAAATTGGTTAAAAAGCAAGTTAAAACAACTGTAATCAATTATTTATAGTTAGTTGCTTAATGTCAGTCTCTCCAACTAGTATATTAAACAGCTCAAGGAGAAGCGTATTTATCTTCTATCCCTTCTGTAGCTTTGCTGATGGGGCACATTACTCAGCACTAAGTAAACACTCATTAACATAGATTTTTATATATAATATAGCATTCTCAGGATTTTTATAACATAATTTGTCTTTTAGAATTATGGGGAAATGTTAACGTCTTTCAAATCAACCTGGAGTGATTAGGTTTTTATTATGTGACTATATAATAACACCAGAGAACACCTTTCTAAACCTATTATCTGAATCAGAAACTAAAAAGGAGGAAAAGATAAAATTTAAAGGCTGCTGTAGCACAAATGAGCTGCATTTAGAGATTACTGGAACTGAACAGGCAGATTTAGGTGGAAAATAGAAATTCTGAAAAATGTAATTGTTGAAATAGAAACCTCAGTAGATTTAATGGCTTAAGTTGCAAATTAAATACAACTCAAACAAATTTGTGAACTTTAAAATGTATCTGAAGTATTAAAGCACAGATAAATATTTAAAAAGGTTTTACTATATATTCTTACATTAGGAAAGTGACAGAGAATATGAAAGAATTACTAAGAGGGACGCAGCTTAGACTGAGAAGGTCTCAGGTGTGCTCACCTGGGGAACCAGAAGGGGATGATGGAGGGGTGACATCGGAGAGCCAATAACTGTAGCTTTTCTAGAACTGAAGGAAAACGCTGACTTCACAAATTCAGGAAGTACAGCATATCCAAAACAATATATGAGGTAAATATTTTTATTAAAAATTTTTTAAATGTTTATTTTTGAGAGAGAGAGAGAGGAGAGCGCGAGCATGAGCAGGGTAGGAGTAGAAAGAGAGGGAGGCGCAGAATCCGAAGCAGGCTCCAGTCTCTGAGCTGTCAGCACAGAGCCCGACGTGGGGCTCGAATTCGCAAACCGTAAGATCATGACCTGAGCTGAAGTCAGAGGCTTAACTGACTGAACCACCCAGGTGCCCCTATGTAAGATACATTTTAAATATTAAACATATGTTTACATATATTAAATGAAAAAAATCTGTATTGCTGTGTAGATGCAATATACAGCATCTGTGAAACCACAGACACCCAAAGGGAAAGAGAAGATCTCAAATGTATCCGGAGAGAAAGGACCAAGAATGGCCATTCAAATGTGAGCAGACCTCTCCATCACAAATATATAAGCCAAAATATAGTAAAATAGATCTTCAAAGAAGTGCTGCAGGAAAAAATATTGCCAATCTGGGCATATCTGGACAAAACTGTTTTTAGAAACTAAGGCAAAATAAAAAATATAACTGAAACCAAAGAGTTTATCGACATGAGGCTTTTGCACTAAAGGAACTTTTAAAAGATGAATTGAAAGGGAAACAAATCCCAAATGGATGACCTTAGGTTAGAAAAGTTACGATGATCAGATACAAGTAATATTATGTATTAAACTATCATTGTTTATGTAAAATCATTTTGAAAAAGTCAAATTTGGTTATCTAAAATAAAGGCAGAGCTAGGATGTTATGAGTACCATATTTGGATGCAATGCCCTTTGAGCTGGAGGTAAGTAATTGGTTTTAAAGTTCTCAAGTCCATGTGAGGGGATCCAAGATCTTGTTTTGCTTTCTTACATTAAATATTCATGGAAAAATTCAAAGCGACCCTTTATACAATAGAGTTGCTAAGTTTCAAACCATTGGTAAAGAGGAGGTAACAAAGAAAAAAACATTAAAAATGAGGCAAATAAAAAATGAAGGCAACCCCCCCCCAAGTCATACATATAGAAACAGTTAAATGTAAAAAAAAATCTAAATGTATCAATAGATAGAAAAGTTGCCAAACTTTTGGGGCACCTGGGTGGCTTGGGTTCAGGGCACGATCTCACGATTCGTGAGTTTGAGCCTCGCGTTGGATTCTGTGCTGAGAGCTCAGAGCCTGGAGCCTGCTTCAGTTTCTGTGTCTCCCTCTCTCTGTGCCCCTCCCCTGCTCATGTTGTATCTCTCTGTTTCTCAAAAATAAACATGTTATTGAAAGAAAATGTAAAGAAAGATTACCAAACTTTTGAGTAAAAAAAAAAAGATACTTAAAAAAAAATAAAACAAAATTGTGTTACAAACTACTAAAAGGAATCATACCTAGCACATAAGGTCATGGAAAGGATGAAAGTAAAATGATAGAAAATGATCACCAGGGCAAAGACCAAAGAAAAGTGAAGACGGCTATTGTAATGTCACACCAAGTAGATAAAGTGTTATTAGAGATAGATGAGGTCAACTAATTAAATATAGATAATTTAACAAATTCATCATGACAGTAGGATTTCAATACATGGAACATAAAAAATCCGTAAAGTGGGTCTTGACAAATGTCAAATACTAGGTATTTTGCAGACTCCATTCTGTAGCCCCTTATCAGTCAGAATCATTTTAGGAGAATAGAAATCACAGTGAGTAATTCAGAGGCAATCTGACAGGGAGATTTGCTTGCATACATGCTGGAAGGCTGAAAGAAACCAAAGAGGTGAACTCAGATTTGTTACTGTGGAGATTGGCCCCCACTGGCCAATTTTAACAGGAAGACTGCAGACAAGGGAGTCTGGGAAATGTAGTCCCCTGGCTCCAGGACCCCCACCAAAGAGCTGAGGGAAAAGAAGTAAAATAATTGACCCAGACCCAGTGCATTTAAAGCAGAAGTTAGTAATAAACAGGAAAAAACCACGTATTTTAAATTTAATGATGCATACATGGTTCTAGAACTCATGGGCCAAACCAGAATCGCAATGAGAGTTCATAAATACTGAGAACTGAACACTGATATTTCTATCAAAACTCGCAGAATGAAGTAAAACGTGAACTATTTTTAAGGAGACATAA
>PJEM01006143.1:5687-21224 GCA_004023845.1 Helogale parvula
ATGGGGAATCCCACAGTGGAGCCTTCCCCCTAATGGCAGGGGGTGGGGGTGGGGGGGACACTGGAGGCAGGGCGTCCAAAAAACAAAGAAAGTCCACTCACAGGAAGCCTAGTGCCTAGGATGGAATAAAGAGGGAGGCAACTGGACCTTTCAAACCTGGCCAGACCTGAAGCCCCTGTGATCACCCACCAACTTCTACTGTCACCACCGCAGGTGCCCCTGTGGGACACGGGTCCATCTTGAACACTCTGGTCAAGTGAAGGTGGAGCACTTTGCCCGGTCCCTTTACAGCCCAGTGTAGAGCAGAAGGCAGGCCTAGACATTCAAACAGGATGTCATCAACAGCCCAGGGAGAACGCAAGGGAAAGGGACAGGGACATCTATTCATTGATTCTACATCCATTCATTCAGCACCAACCAGGTACCAACAGAGCAGAGGATGAGGTCCTGCCCCTGGAGCTTTCAATCTAGTGGGCAAGATAATCAAACCAGCAAGACACACATAGATGAAGCAACTGTGGGGCCTGAAACATGAGGAGGACGAAACAGACAGGAGCTGGGGAGCCCTTCAGAGGAGGGGTCAGGGGAGGCCTCTTTGACCTGAGGCCAGGATGTGCAGAGTCGGGGGCAGTTGCGGGCTCCAAGACATTGAGGAAGGAGCAGGCTTCCAGAACAGAAGGGGGGGCAGTGTAGCTGGAGTACTTGAGAAGCTGGGTGGGAGGAAGAAATGAGGTAAAAGTCAGATAAAGAACTGGCATTTCATTCCAGCCAATGGGAAGCCACGAGGGCTATTTTGTTGTTGTTGTTGTTGTTGTTTGTGAGGTTTTTTGTTTTTGTTTTTATTTTTTGGGGTTTTGGTTTTTTTGATGAGAGGAGGGACTTGTCCTCAAGTGTGAATCGGGAAGAAAGAGGAGATGGGCCCAGTCCAGACAGGTGTACAACAGAGGTAAGGTGAGGGCTTCCCCCACGCTGGGCTTCTGTGTCCTCAGTGACATGAGGCCTGGTCATCACTGCATAGAGGGAGGGGGATAATGCCAGGACATGTGTCCCTCAGGCCACGTCAGGTTTCCAGTGCCCAGGATAGAGCCATGATCCAGCCCTAAGGAACCCAGGCCCTAACCAGGCCTCATGCTTGCCGACACCTAGAGGTTCCCTAGGGAAATGGAGGCACTTCCTTGATCAGCCCCTCCCCTGTCACTGAGAAGGTACCAGTGGTAGCAACTGAAGGCTCGACCATCACAGTCACAATGTCAACTACAGGCACCATCATAATCACTGGCCTCTTCACAATAACAGGCACAAGGAAAACCTGATCCTAGGAGTTAAGCTAGCTTCCGGGGGCCTTGAAGACAGTGAGAGACCCTGACCCCACTTGCCCCTGTAAACTCCAGAGCCTGGAGCAGAAGGAGGCAGCAAGCCGTATCCACAGTCTGGAGGGTAGGCTGCCTGGCGGGACGATGTGGGTGGAGATAGGAGGTCACCTGCCCCCAAGACACGCCTGATAGTGGACTGGAGACCCTGCGTATTAGCTCAGGGACATCACCTTCACCAGACCCTATGCTCTAGCCTGGGAGCCTTGAAGGCCTGTAGGCTCCCTGCCAGGCTGCCTGACTCACCGTCTTAGAGTCGGAATCCTGGGCTGGGTCTGTCCTGGAAAGGCTGCTTCTCCCTGTTCCCTGATCTCAGAATGAGCCCTGACCCTGGTCACAAACTGAGCCTGAGCCCAGTGACAAAGATCTCCACCCAGGCCCAGACAGGGCCTCACCCTGGTTCTGGGCTGGGCTCTGATCGGCCACAGAAAACACTCTCACCTCCATTTGCACACAGGCCCTGGCTCAGTCCTAGACTCACGGCCCCCCGTGCCCGAAGCGGAGCAGGCCTGGAGAGGGGTTGGCTCAGCGCCTGTGCCGTGCCTGGGAAAGCACACTGTGAAAAACAGAATTAAATTAGAACCCACCACCAGCTCCTCCTTGCTTTAGTGACACATCTTTGTCTTAGGAAATAAGGCCTAAAGGCAAAGCACATTTTTCTAAGGCTAAGCCTCTGCCAAGCTCCCTCTTTGATTTGGAGGATTCTTGCCCTAAACTGTCCTTGCCCTAAACTCCCTGCTGTCCCCAAACACAGGCCTCCCTGTTGCCAGGAGGAGAGCGAGCTGTGAGAGCCCCAAGAATTTCATCTGAGAGCCTAAGGGGTGGAGGCCAAGGTCTTATATGGCTTATGGACCTGGGCAAGATTCTTCTCTTCTCCACACCTCAGTTTTCCCATCTGTACAGTGGGGAGATTTAGCCTCCCTCTCTAATATCCAAAGTGAGGAAACTCGATGGAAATTTCGGGCCCCATGTTCAAGCGTTGGAATGGTTGTATTTTCTGGATAATTCAGACCCAGGGGACTCACAAGACCCAAGAAACTTTTCCTAAAACACGTATGGGCTATTGGGGCCAAGCACTGGCATATCCTCTCAGCTCTGGTACCTTGTACTGGTGACTTAGCTTCTCTGGCCATCTGTTTCCTCATCTGTCAAATGGCAGTAACACCAAGTTTGTGCAGATCGAATGAGGCAGTGGCAAGAAAAGTGTTTTGCAAGGTGCAGAGTACAGTCCTCTGGGAGAGAGGGGCGGTCATCATTGCTGTCAGTAGGGGCTGATGTTTTGCCTTCCAGCAGAGTCCAGAAAGCAGATCGATCTGGCCTAGCTCCTCAGGTGGGAGACCTCCTCAAAGTCCCTCCGGAACCCACGACCCCGGCCCTGCCTAGAACCAGCTTGAGCCCAGCATAAGCCTGCTACCTGACCTGCCTACCTCAGGACTGGACAAATCTTCCTCACTGGACCCACAGATTGTAGGCTTTAGAGCTGGACCAGCCTTGGGGATCCTCAGATGCCACCTCTGCGGTTAGGAAAGGGGCTTGTCCCAGGAGGCACACAGCATGAGTGGCAAAGGTGGGCCTCAAACCCAGGTCTCTCCTTCCTATGAGGCTCTTTGCTCTATCTCTGGCCTTAAAAACAGCGTCCTCTGGAACCCTGACAACAGCAATGCCCCTGCAGGTGGCCCAAGTCATCAGACCCTGGCCTCCCGGGACTCTGGGAGAGAGGGGCTGTCCAAGCCATTCCTCCCCAGGCTTTACGTTCTGATGGGCTCTCGCCTCCTCCAGAAAGCCTTCCCTGACTGGCACGCAGAGAAACTGAAAGTGAGTTTTCCCTCACACCCCTTAAAGATGGAAGGCATCTGTCGGCCTGTCTGCTAGCCCCTCCATGGAGTTTCTTAGGGTAGAAAACAGCTAGATTCATCTGGCCTTCCCACCACTGGGGCCTAGCCCAAACTGAGGGCAAAGGCAGTAAGAGGAGAAGAAAAGGGGAGGGGAGGGGAGGTAGGGCAGGGCAAGTGATCAGTGCCCTGGGGGTTTGAGACCCAAACCACTGGCAGGGAAGAGGGTGAGGCTGGCAGGACAGGGGATACGGAAGCCCTGCCTCTTTGGACTTTGGGAGGGCCTCCTCCCTCCCCCCTCGGTCCCTTCCCCCAGGGCCGGCCCCTCCCGTGGGAACTGCTGTCTCGGCAGCAGGCGCCCAGCCACGTGGCTGCCAGGAATGAGGCTGGGCAGCGGTCGGGGCGGGCCTGGGGACGGGGCAGCTCTGGGCCAAGGTGGGCAGGGAGGGCAGCTGCACGGGCCCAGGGAGCTGGGCGCCACCTCCTCCTGCCTGGAGCAGCAGCCGGACAGCACGAGGGAGGTGGGTAGAGGCGCAGACTCCCAGGTCCCCCCCAGACCTGCTGATTCAGAATCTGCATTTTAACAAGATCCCTAGGTGACTTCACATTGCACATTGAGAAATCCGGTTCTAACAAGAGTCTGCCCGCACGCGTACAGGTTAAAGAAAAGGCACCTACAAACTTACAGATATAAAATAAATAAGTCGCGGGGATGCTAAGTACAGCATGGTGACTAGAATTAATAACACCGTATTGTATATTTAAGAGTTGCTGAGAGAGTAGCTCTTAGAAGTTCTCACCATAAGAAAACAAATTGTAACTATGTTTGGTGACAGATGTTAACTAAACTTCTTGTGGTGATCACTTCGCAATATAAACAAACATCTAAACGTTATGTTGTACATCTGAAACTTATAATGGTGCATCAACTATATCTCAATTTCAAAAAATAAATCATGAACAAAAAGCAGAGATTACCTTCCTTTTATTTCTTTATGTTTCAGATAGAGTATTATCTTGTTTTTTTTTTTTTCAAAATTAGGAATGTATATGTAGGATTATATTATCTATGAATTGTATTCCAGGACAGGAAAAAGGTATTACAGAATATTTTTTATAAAATGGAGCATGGGAGAGGGGGACACCTGGGTGGCTCAGTGGGTTAAACATCAGACTTCGGTTCAGGTCAATATCTCACGGTTTGTGAGTTCAAGCCCCGCGTCAGGCTCTGTGCTGAGGGTTAGCTCAGAGCCTGGAGCCTGCTTCAGATTCTGCGTCTTCCTCTCTCTCTGACCCTCCCCTGCTCATGCTGTCTCTCTCTGTCTCTCAAAAATAAATAAAAAACATTTTTTAAAAGTTCAAAACAAAAATTTTTTTTGTTTGTTAAATGGAGCATGAGGTCTGCTGGGGCTGGAAACCCGGTGATGAGAACCCACTCCTGTTGTCAGTCAGCAACCTCAACCCTAAGGAGACAGAAATGGGGGTGCGCAGCCCTTGAACCTGAGAAGCTTCTACTCTAGCAGGGGAGATGAGACAGACTTATATCACCACTTTCCTGAGCCTCAGTTTCCTCTCTCATGGAATGGGCATAATTAATCATCAGTCATCACCACTTCTAATAGGCTCCACCAAGCTTGGGGCCAAGGAGGGGCTTGTGAGCAGCCTCAAACCTGAAAAAATGGAGATCCCAGAGTGCCTGTTCTTAGCTCAGCCTTCTGGTGCATCTTCCTGCCCTTCTAGCCCTCAGTCCTCCTGGCTCTTCCCTAGAGCCTGGTCTTCATCTATGGTCTCATCTTCTTCCTTCCTCTTTGACCTTCTCCAAAAAAACACTTGTCTGAACCTTGCTCCATTTAGCAAATTAGCACTGTTTCTGCAAGCCGCAAACATTCACTGAGTGCTACCTACATGCCAGGCACCACTCACGCACTGGGTCTTTTGTGCCAGCCCTGAGAGGTAGGTGATAATGCCCCCAATGAACAGATGAGGCAACTGAGGCTCAGAGAAGGGGAATGATGTGCATCCAAAGTGTAGAGCCAAAAATGAGGCCCAGATGGAACAGGGACTCAAGTTTGGGCTTCCGCTACAGCAGGTTTTCTCTGCTGGAAAGCAGGAACCAACTTTCAGGGACCTGGGGAAGGACTCCATTGAAAGTCCCGCCTTAGGGATCTGGCTATGGCCACAATGCACCGCTCCCTGCAAGATCTGCTTCTAAATTTGTTTTAATGTTTATTTATTTTTGAGAGAGAGACAGACAGACAGAATGCAAGCAGGGGAGGGGCAGAGAGAGACAGACAGACAGATAGAATTTGAAGCAGCCTCCAGGCTTGGAGCTGTCAGCACAGAGCCCAATGCGGGGCTCGAACCCCCGGGCTGCGAGATCATGATCTGAGTCAAAGTTGGACACTTAACGGACTGAGCCACCCAGGTGCCCCAAGATCTGCTTCTAGAAGAGTGCTCCTTCCTCCTCTCCTCGAAGCATCCCTTCATTTATTCCATGAATATTTATTGAGCACTGAATAAGTGGCAACCCAGTTCCAGGCACTGGGGTACACAGACAACAAAAACAAGCAAAAATCTCTGCCCTCTTGGAGCTTCTGTTCCAACAGGGAAAAGGAAAATAAATAAACAAATGCAGGCGTGCACACACACACACACACACAGCATGGTGTGTAGATATGTTGGGTGCTATGGAAACCATAAAGAGAAGAGGATTGCTGGCGTGGGAGATTGCCATGCTCATTGGTTAGTGAGCGAGGCCTTGGTGAGAAAGGAACCTGGAGGAATGAGGGAGAAGCCAGGTGGCTCTCAAGAGTGAGTCGGGCAGATGATAGAGCACTCGCAAAGGCCCTGGGGTGGGACAGGAGCACCAGGAGGCCAGTGCACCTGCAACAGAGGAGGGAGGGGAGAGGAAGAGATGAGGCAGGGGGTATCCTGCAGAGCGTTGGGATTGGAAGGACTTGGCTTTCTTCCGAGTGAGATGGAGACATTAAAATGGCATGGGGGCACCTGGGTGGCTCAGTCCGTTAAGCACCGGCTTCAGCTCAGGTCATGATCTCACGTTTCGTGAGTTCGAGCCCCATGTCAGGCTCTGTGCTGACAGCTAGCTCAGAGCCTGGAGCCTGCTTCAGATTCTGTATCTCCCCCTCTCTCTCTGACCCTCCCCTGCTCGCACTGTCTCTCTCTGTCTCTCAAAAATAATTAAAAGACATTAAAAAAATAAATAAAATAGAATCGCATGATCTGGCTGGCTTATGTTTTAAAAGGATCGCCCAGGCTGCTGGGTTGAAAATAGACTGTAGGAGACAGGTACGAAAGGAGGGGGCCGATAGGGAAGACTCCAATCATCCAGGAGAAGGGCGATGGCCATGAGGTGGCAGTAAGATCCCCAGGTGACGGTTGGGGGTAGGATGGGGCCAGACTGCCTGTATTTATTTGGAAGGTAAAGCCAACAGCACTTGCTGACACTTGATGTGGCATGTGAGAGAAAAAGAAGTAAAAAATCACTTCGGATTTTCAGCCCAAGAACCGGAAGGTACCACATGCTGTAGGAGGAGCGTTTCAGTTCCAGAATTCCCTCTGGACGCGTGAAGTTTGAGAAGACGATAAAACTACAAGAACAGACAGTTCCCAACTTAACGATGGGTCCATCTTATGATCTTTTGACTTACAACGGTACGAAAGCCATATGCATTCAGTAGAAACCATGCTTCAGATTTTGATTTTGGATCTCTCCCCGGATTCGAGATATGGCGTCAGATCCTGGATGCTCTTGTGACGCTGGGCAATGACCTTTGTGGATCCCAGCCAGCCAGTGACCACAGGGTAAACAACCGATACATTGACAACCCTCCTGCACCCACACAGCCATTCTGTTTTTCACATTCAGAACATTGCAGGAGATACTCAGCACCTTATTATAAAAATAGGCTTTGCATGAGATGCTTTTGGCCAACTGTAGACCAATATGAGCATTTGACTCAGTTAAGCATTGGACTCTTTGATTTTGACTTAGCTTATGACATCATGGTTCATGAGATTGAGCCTCGAGTCAGGTTCCTTGCTGACAGCACTGAGCCTGCTTGGGATTCTTTCCCTCCCTCCCTTTCTGTGCCTCCCCCACTCGTGCGCACTCTCTCTCTCAAAATAAATAAACATTAAACCAAATAATTCCATAAGCCTGGAATTGGGAAGAGAGCTCAGGCCTGGAATACATAAAGCCGAGGTTTGCCAGCATACAGGGGGCATTTAAAGCTTGAAACTACTGAAATCACCAAGGGAGTGAGGACAGACAGAAAAGACAGGAGGACGGGGAGGGCGCCCTGCGCATTTCACCGCTTAGAGGTTAGGGAATGAGGAGACAAGGGAACAGCAGTCAATGAAATTTTAAAAATCAGGGCGGTAGACTGTCTTAGATACCAAGTGAAGCAAGGATTTCAAGGAGGAAGGAGTGATCAGCCGCAGGTAATTTGCTGGCCTAGTAAAATACGAGGATTAAGAATTAACAATTAGAATGGGAGGAATTTTTCAAATCACATATCTGATAAGGGACTTATACCTGGAGAACTTTATATCTTGATGACTTATATCTTTTTTTTTACTTTTTAAAAAATTCTTTTAATGTTTTATTTATTTTTGATACAGAGAGAGACAGAGCATGAGAGGGGGAGGGGCAGAGAGAGAAGGAGACACAGAACTGGAAGCAGGCTCCAGGCTCTGAGCTCTCAGCACAGAGCCTGAGACGTGGGGCTCGAACCCAAGAACGTGAGATCTGACCTGAGCTGAAGTCAGAGGCTTAGCTGACTGAGCCACCCAGGCGCCCCAAGGACTTATATCTTATACATAGAGAACCCTTAAAACTCAACAATAATGTTAAAAGTAATACAATTACAAAATGGGCAGACGACTTTAGAGACATTTCTCCAAAGACACAAACAATAAACACATGAAAAGATGTTCAACGTCATTAACCGTCAGAGAAATCCAAATCCAGACCATACCAACACCACCTCCTAGCCGCGAAGATGGAGATGATAAACGAAACAGTTCTGGGATGATGGCTAGAAACTGGAGCCTTCACACACTGCTGGTGAGGATGTAAAATGGTGCGGCCACTGTGGGAAACGGTCTAGCAGCTCTTCAAATGGTTAAACATCAACTTCCCTTATAACTAGCATTTCCACTTCCAGGAATATACCCAAGAGGAATGAAAAACCTACGTCCACACAAAACCTTGACAACACCAAGATGAACTCTAACTAGGGACTTGGGGTGATTGTGACGTGTCATTGTAAGTTCATCAACGGTCACAAATGTACTGCTATGGTGGGGGTGTGTATCACGGGGGAGACTGCGTGTGTGGGTGCAGAGAGCATATGGGAACTCTCTGAACCTTCCTCTCAATGTTGCTGTGAATTAAAAACTGCTCTAAAAATTTTTTTCTTAAAAGAAGGTTCCACACAGGGCTTGGAGCCCAACAGGAGGCTTGAATTCAGAACCCTGAGATCAAGACCTGAGTTGAGATCAAGAGTTGGACACTTAACTGACTGAACCACCCAGGCGTGCCCCTAAAATTATGTTTAAAGAGCTTCCACATGAATATTCATGACAGCATTCATAATAGCCAAAAAGTGAAAACAGCCCAATGTCTATCAACTGATGGATGGATAAATAAAATGTAGAATATACATATATCCATGGAATATCATTTGGCAACAACAAAAAAGTGAATGCTACAATATAGATGGACCTTGAAAACTTACGCTAAGTAAAAGAAAACAGTCACAAAAGACCACCATTTATATGAATGTCCAGAAAGGGCCAATCTATATAAAGACACAAAGTCAGTCAGTGGTTGCCTATGGCTGTGAGCTGAGGGGGTTCGAGGGAAACGGGGGGTGACAGCTAGAGGCTACAGGGTTTCTCTCTAGAGTAATAAAAAAGTTCTAAAATTGATTACGGTACTAGTTGAACAACTCTGTGAATGTACGAAAAACCACTACACTGTATGTTTCATATGGGTTAAATGCATGCTATGCAAATTACACCTCAATAAATTATTAAAGAAATTGATGATTGGCCTTAGCAATGTGAAGGTCACAGGTGACCTTGACCAAGCAGTTTCGGTGCAGTGGTGGGGACAAAGCCTAACTGAAGTGTGTTCAAGAAAGAACAGAATAACTGAAGACACCGAGTACTGACATTTTCAAAGAGTTTGCTATAAAGAGAAATGGAAAGGGGCGCCTGGGTGGCTCAGCCGGTTAAGCATCCAGCTTTGGCTCAGGTCATCATCTCGTGGTTTGTGGGTTCAAGCCCCGCATCGGACTCTGTGCTGACAGCTAGCTCAGAGCCCTGCGCCTGTCTTCGGATTCTGTGTCTCCCTCTCTCTCTGACTCTGCCCTGTTCACGCTGTGTGTGTGTGTCTCTCTCTCTCTAAATTTTTTTTAAATTAAAGAATATATAAAAATTAAAAAAAAGAGAAATGGAAGGGAGATGTGAGATTAAGAGAGGTGTGTTTTGGGGTGCCTGGGTGGCTCAGTCGGTTGAGCGTCCAGCTTCGGCTGAGTTCATGATCTCGTGGTTCATGGGTTCAAGCCCCATGTCAGGTTCTGTGCTGACAGCTAGCTCGGAGCCTGGAGCCTGCTTCAGATTCTGTGTCACCTCTGACTCTACCCTGCTCATGCCGTCTCTCTCTGTCTCTCAAAAATAAACACAAAACAAAAAAAGATTTTTTAATAAGAAATTTAAAAAATTTAAAAAAAAGACAGGTGTGATTTGGTTTTGTTGGGGGTTTTTTTAGATACAAGAAATTATGTTCTAACATTAATTGGAATGATGCAGTGGAGAAGGAAATGGCCAGCATGAAGTCCTTGAGCAGGTGAGAGGCAGGGGGTCTGGTGTATAAGTGGAGAGGTTGCCGCAGAGAGGAGCAAGCGGGCTTCATCCGAGGCAGCAGGAGGGAGCTAAAAATGAGGCACAGACCCAGTGATTGGGTTGGTGTTGAGAGTCTGCAGAAATTCTCCTTTGATTGCTTCTATTTTCTCAGTGATGTAGGTAGCGAGGTCTTCCGCTGAGAGGGAGGGGGGAGGGGAGGAGCTGTACAGGACCAAGCCTAAGAAGAGAGGTATGGAATTGTGTCTAGGACCACAGGGGAGGGACAGCACCAGGCCCTACAGTGCCATGGGCACCCTGGGGAGAATGGAGGCCCTGACGCTCAAGTGAGACCTGTCAGCAGGGCTGTGTGTCTTTCCCTAGCTTCAGTCAATTGTGGGGTACAAACACCCAGCTAAATTAACCAGGGTGTGGTTTTGCCAGGTGAGCGCAGTTTAACAAGAGGGGAGCAAGGGGGGGTGAGGGTGTGTGCAAGGAAGTAATTATAATGATGGTCCGTGGAATCAAAGCTGGTTAAGGAGGCTAGAAAGAGTGGGGGAAAGGTGGGAGGATCCGTGCATTGAAGAAGGACCTGGTGAGTCAGGACATGGCAGTCGGGGTTCTAGAGGGAGTAAGCAGGAAAGACAGGACGTGGTGTTAGGAGGATGGGACACTTGCTATTGAAATCACACAGGGTGTGACAAGTCCAGGAAAGTACTTTGGCCATGAGGGGCTGAGGCAGGATGGAGGGCAAGAACCACAGAGGAGGGGAGGGGTGACACTCCAGGGGCAAGGACCGTCCCTGTGTAATCAAACAAACCAAGTCATTCTCAGGGTGAGGTGGGGCCCTGGGTAGGGCCTGGGCCTGGGGTTCAACCAGACCTGGGTGTGAAGTCCATCTTTCCAACCGTGGGGTCCTGCACAAATCAATTTGTTTCTCTGAGCCTCCATTTCCTTTCATGCGAAGTGGGAGATCACTCCTTTGTCAAAAGATTATGTTCTGAAAATAGAATAAGAAAGTATGGAAATTGCCTAGTATGGTTCTAGGCACAGGGCGCTCAGTCACATGGCCTGATCCCAGAATGCTCTTGTCTGGAGTTCCAGAGCAGAGGAGGGGCCAATGTGGAAGCCAACATTCTCCACAGGACCCCTTCTCCTTCCCACCACCTCAAATCGTAGGTGAATGGAAAAACCTGATTCCTATGTCACTGCCATTTTACAGAATAGGAAGCTGAGGCCCAGACAGGGAAAGTGACTTACCTATGTCCCTACAACTCAACTCTCATAGAGAATAAGTTTCCTTGTCAAATCAGAGTGAGGGGGCACCTGGGTGGTTCAGTCAGATAAGCATCTGACTTCAGTTCAGGTCATGATCTATGGGATCATGAGTTCAAGCCCCACGTCAGGTTCTGTACTGACAGCTCTGAGCCTGGAGCCTGCTTCGGATTCTGTGTCTCCCTCTCTCTCTGCCCCTCCCCGGCTTGTGCTCTGTCTCTCTCTCTCAAAAACAAATAGACATTAAAAATTTAAAAATAAATAGGGGTGCCTGGGTGGCTCAGTCGATAAAAGTGTCCACCTTGGGCTCAGGTCACGATCTCACAGTTCATGAGTTCAAACCCCACATCAGGCTCTGTGCTGACAGCTTGGAGCCTGGAACCTACTTCAGATTCTGTGTCTCCCTCTTTCTGCCCCTCCCCGGCTCTCACTGTGTCTCTCTCAAAAATAAATACATGTTAAAAATTTTTTTTAATTTAAAAATAAGTACATAAAATCAAAGTCTGAAATTAAGATGGGAAGGAAATCTGTACTGGAGGGAAAAGGCTCATATATAACATTTAAAGCCAGATGGTACCCCAGCCATTGTTCCCCTCCATTCCCTGGGACAATGAAGAGTTGGTCTTGGTGAAGGTGAAATACCCTCCCAGAGATCCCCCTGCTCTCTCTTCTTCTCTCTCTTCCTACATCCCCAAATCACGCACACTCCCACCGCAGTGATGTTCAGGTCCTGCCTTGGACCAACAATGAACCCATTAGCTTTGGGATAGAAGTGTCAACAGAAAGGTGATTCACAGCTCAAGCATTTGCTAATTGCTTTCTGGGCCGGACAGCAGGAGGGAGAGAGAGGAAAGGAGATCTCCAAGTTTCCTCTCTTAGAGAACTTGATTCTAGAGTGTGGGGTGGCATTATACCAGGCTGCCCCCATGGGGCCTACCCCTGCGTAGTTCCAGCCCTAAACAGTCTCCCTGGCAAACCCCTCTGGCTTCCTGGACACCCGTTTCACCATAAAGTGAGAAGTGAGTGAACAAAATGAATGTCACAGCCCCCCACCCCCAGCTCAGGCCTTCAGAGCTGTAGGAATGTGGCCTGGCACTCTCTCTGCTGCCCTGCCTGTCCAGGGACAAGCACAGGGAGAAAGGGCAGAAGTGGATTCAGAAGTTACAATGGGAATGTCATCTCCTTAGGAAGGCTTTCTGCAATCACGCCCCCAGTGGACATCAATCTCTCCAGTTCTCTCTCTTACTCACATATACACATGACTGCTCTCTCTCCTGGTTTATCTTCTTCTTGGTGTTATCTTAAATGTCTCATTTATTTGTTTCTTTGACTATTGTCTTTCTATACTGGAACGTCAGTTCTACGGCAGGGACCTTGCCTATCCTATCTCAGGGCCTAGCCCAGCACCTGGCACACAGTAGGTGCTTAGTATATGTGTGTTGGTTGGTAAATGAATAAACGAAGGAATGGATACATGTGAGGGTGGTACCAGGGCTGTGCCAAGCACTGACTCTGCGATCCGTGCCAAGTCTTCCATGAGGATCAGCTGAAAAATAGGGCTCTGGAGTCAGGAGACCTGATTTCAAGTCCCACCCTGCCAATTAGTGGTTGTATGACCATGTCACTTGACCTCTCTAAATCCCTGGTTTCTTCATCTGTAAACTGAGTATAATGACCCCACATCTTGAGGCGTATTTTTAGAAATTAGAGGTCATGTATGTAAAGCGACCTGGTACATAGTAGTACTAAGTAGATGTTGGTTTCCTTTCTTTTCCTTCCTCTGTGGGGGCATGGAGATGGCAGATCAAGGGTTTGGAGCAAAGAAACCCTTTACTAGGCTCAGCAAAGAAGTTTCTCATCTATTTCTTCTCTTTCAAATGAAAGGAAAACAAAATAGCAAGGAACTTTACTAAGGACAGTGCAAGGGACTTGCCCATAGTCATACAGACTAGCAGTGGAGCAAGCAAGCAGGTCCCCTCCCCCGGCGCAAGAGGAAGCCTGATCCCAGACAAGATGGAGGGAAGGGGAAGGGGTAGGATCTTGCTTGTGGGGACCTCCAGAAAGAGGAAGTGCTTGCCCTAGTCCGAGAGTCAGGCTCCTGAGTCTGTCAGAGACAAACTGGTGGGCCTGGAAAGTAGTTTATCTTTTGTAGGTCTCGGTTTCTCCTTCTGTACATTGGTAATATCGCTCCTTGTCCAGCCTGCCTTACAGAATGGGAGAGCGTTAGGCGAATGATATTTCGTCTAAGAGAAAATATTGTAGTGATAAATCAAGCAGACTCAGTTTCTAAAATTTTGTCACAGGTACATATATGTAAAATCAGAAGAAAAGATGAATTTAAAAATAACGATAAGAATGAACCTCATCCTGGGGGTGCCTTGGTGGCTCAGTCGGTTAAGCGTTGGACTTTGGCTCAATTATTTGGCTCAAGTCATGATCTCACGGTTTGTGGGTTGAAGTCCTGCATCGGGCTCTGTGCTGACAGTTCAGAACCTGGAGCCTGCTTCCCATTCTGTGTCTCCCTCTCTCTCTCTGCCCCTCCCCCGCTCATTTTCTCTCTCTCTCTCTCTCTCTCTCAAAAATAAACATTTTTTTTTAATCTAAAAAACAAAAAGAATAAACCTCATCCCTCTAGGCTCGGTAAAGTGGGAAAGAAAAACATGTAAATATAGTATTTCAGTAGAATATATGAAAATGTTTGGGTAACCATAAATAAATAAAAAATTTAAAAACATTTATTGAACATCTTCTCTGGGACAGATAAGGAAAGTGGTTCAGAGAGGGTAGTGACTTGCCTGAGGGCACACAGGACCTGATAAGGCTGAGAAGAGGCTGGCAGGAAAGACTTCCAGCAGCTGCTCAGGAAGCCCCTACATATAAGAGGGTGCAGAGGAGCCCAAGACGCTGAATCAGGAAAGCCAACTCCCTATTTGCAGCTGCCGTCCATCCGCTAGCCAGGTAAACGCCTGGGTCTGCACCAGTGTAATGGAAAGAGCATGCGCCACAGATACTATAGCCCGGGTTCAGCACCAGGGCCCCAACCCATTTGCTGTGTAACTTTGAGGGAGTCACGCCCCCTCTCTGAACTGGTTTCCCCTGCCCTCAGTAGGAGTGTTAACACTAGCCAGTGGTTGGCAAGGGCCAGTCAATGCGTTAAATAATATCTACCTTAGTATCCACCGAGTTCGTTACCTTTCCTCGACTCTGGAAGAGGAGGAGGAGCGCTGTGTGGAGTTGAACAAGTGGCGCAATCTCTGAGCTTCTGAAAATAGCGGATGACCAGGACCAGGCCTGGGGTCTTCTAAATTCCTTCCGGCGCCAAAAAGAATCCTGGAATTTTTTTTTTTTTAATGGTCCAGCCCCGTTACAAACTCCACAGGTTACTTTCTTCCCGCCTGCCCCTGGAGGGCGCAGTCCCTTTAAGTCTAGGCCTGCCCCCGCTGGGGCCAATCACTAAAAACAGAAGTTCTTTAAGGACCAAAGGAGGGAATTCAGCGCGTGCGGGTGGGCGGGGCAGGAGCGTGCCATCCAGCCAATCGGAATCTCCCTGGCTACCGGTGACCAACGTGCAAGGCTCTGCTGACCAATAGCAGAGGCGTCGAGAGGCGGGGCGCTCTCACTGTGTGACAGCTATTTGGACCAATGGACATGTCGCCCGCGGCCTATAAGAGTCCGCTGGGCGCTGGGCTACGGGCTCTAGGGTCGGTTGGTCGTCGCCGTCGGAGGTGTGCCCTGGCTTTGCCTAGCCGTCGCTGCCTCCCAGTCCCTGCAGCCGCGCCCTACGCCTTGGCCCCGGCCCAGCCGCTCTCCCTGCCCTTCTCCCCTTAGCCATCCCCCGGTCTCTGCCGTCGGGGCCCGGGGCCGGGCTAATGATGCCGTCGGAGAGTGGAGCTGAGAGCCCGGACCAGGCAGCTGCGCAGGTGGGGACGGCTGCGGCCTCGGCGGTGGCCACGGCCGCCCCGGCAGGCGGCGGCCCCGACCCGAAGGCCCCATCGGCCTCCCTCGGACGGCACCTGAGTGGTCTAAGCTGGCCACAGGTGAAGCGACTGGATGCGCTCCTGAGCGAACCGATTCCCATTCACGGGCGCGGCAACTTCCCTACTCTGAGCGTGCAGCCCCGGCAGATTGTGCAGGTGAGAGGGCGCTGGGAGGGATTATGGAGTCTCCAGCTTGAGGTTCTTGTGCTGGGAGGC
>PJEM01006143.1:21324-46000 GCA_004023845.1 Helogale parvula
GGCGAACCGGCGAATTAGATCTGCCTCCTAAGACAAGAGATACCAGGCAGCCCTGGATGGGTAGGTGTTCAAAATCATTTTTTGTTTCACCCCCAAATCGTCATAGCTGGGCCTCACCACTCCCACACCCCTTCTCTCTCTCAAGGTAGTTCTAGGGTCTGACTTTGTCCTGTGCTCCCACGGCTCTTGGCCCAAGAGGCCCGTGGCTAAGTGGAAAAGCCAAGAAATCCCAATAAGGACGCCTTTCCTCTCAGCTGGGGCTGTGGCAGGAAAAGATTAAGCAGGAGATGTGCCTGCATGATGCAAGGCGACATCAGGTGTCCAGTTTAGGTGTGTCTCCTCTTCCCCAAAGTTGGAAATGAAGGCTGACGCTGTCTCTTGAGGAACAGGAAAAGAGAATTCTGGCACCCCTCTCCCCTCCTTAGACTCCTTTTTCCCTTTACCTAACTTTAAGCACCCCTACAATTACTTCCATTTGTATAACTTAGGTGCTGTCATACTCTGAAATGCCAGAATATGGTAATTACTGTGCCCATTTTTGTGGCTGGGGAAGCTGAGGCTCCAAAAGGGGCAGTGACCTGCCTGTAAGACTACCCAAAGAAGTGAACATCAAAACCAGAGAATCCGAGGTCTTCCTGGGAGCCACCTGCTGCAGGTTCAAGGTTCCCACCCCTTCCCTAGCTCCTGAGACTCAACCTCTTTTTTTAATTTTTTCTTAATTTTTTTATTTTTGAGAGAGAGAGAGAGAACGCGCGTGCGAGAGCATGACAAGGGGTAGGGGCAGAGAGAGAGGGAAACACAGAATCCGAAGCAGGTTTCAGGCTCTGGGCTGTCAACACAGAGCTACATTCGGGGTTCAAACCCACCAGCTGTGAGATCATGACCTGAGCCCAAGCTGGACGCTCAACCGATTGAGCCACCCAGGCACCTCTGAGACTCAGTTTCTGAGTCTTAAGGATATTTTCTGATAGAAACCAGAAAATCCAGCCACGATTCCTGTGTATTCCTGCCAGTAGATGGACTTTCTTTCACGGGAATTCTCCATAGAAGCTAGTGAAGCAGGCCACTCCTCTGCCTCCAATTGCCTTCGCTTCCACTGAGGAAGAGGGTTGTCGGCTTGGGGATTACCTCGCCCTCCCTCCCAGGGAATGGGAGGGGGGTGGGAGCAGATTCCCCTGGGCTGACTCACCCAAAGCCCCAGTGGTGCTCACGGAGGCATTCCTCTGCTGCCCCATTCCTCTGCTGCCCGCTGTCATGGGGTAATTAGGAAAAACCAGTTGAGGTTTTTCTCCCCAGGACTCTCAGGTCAACCTTGGGGCCCCAACTACTGTATCTCCAGGACTGTTGTCCCAGACGTGGGGGAAGGAGGAGCTCAGGGCAGAAACACCCCTCTACGGGGACAAAGTGTGCTCTGGAGGGGAAGTCCCTGCCAAACTGCCTTTACTGGTGCCTGCTCTGTGCCAAGCCCTATTCAGGACACTAGGGCCATAGATGTGACTGGGACTTCTGGGAGCAACTCTCTGCCTTTGAGATGCTCCCTACCAGGTGGGGAGACTGCAGGCCAGAAGGATCCGACTTTACAAGGCAATAGTAGTACAGTGTTCTCCTGGACTAGGGTCAAAGATATCACAGAACAGGGAACTGCTAGCCAGCCGGGGAGGGGGGCGGGGGTAGGGGGGGATGCAGTGCGGACTTCAGAGCTGCACCAGGCGCTTGGACATCTAGCTCCGGGGCCTGGACTGTTAGCAGTTTCCTTCATTGGGCCCAATGTCCCCATCCGCTCAATGGTGATGGGTTGGGCTACTCTCCCAACACCCTTTTAGGTTGCAGCATCCAAAGGGAACAAGGACCTTCCCCTGGCCTATACAGTTGCATCCACAGGGAAGAAAAGTCCATATCCTTTGGGAATCTGTAGCCGGCAGCTCCGCAGACTATTGGAATATACATGTGTGGTGGGGGTGCTGTGTGTGTATGCGGGGGCGGGGGGGGTAGTGGTGCTTGGTGTGTGTGGGGACGGAGGCCATCCATGCTGGCTATGCATAGAAGTGGGGTGCTCCAGGTGGGGGGAGGTGAAGGAGGGGTGCTGGGTGTGTGTAGTCATGGTGCTGGGTGTCCATGGTTCAAGAATCAGAACCTTTCTCTGTATCCCCACAAGGCTTTGCCTACAGCCTCAATCTGAGCAGTTAGAGAAGCTATTCTTGCTTGTACCTGAGCTAGAGGGACCCATTCTCCTGTAGGAGGCTGCCCTGTCCATAGTTCTGGGGAGCCTGGTTCTAATGAAGCTCAGCCACTTATTGGCTGTGTAATGTTGGCTGCATCCTTTGCCCTCTCTGGGCCCAGGGAACTGAATGAAGCGATCTGATCACTCCAGCTGCAGCCAGAGGGCCTGCATCAGGCAGCTGCAGTGTGGCAAGCCTGCTGGCTGACAGCACCGATCGTCCCCCTGCAGGTCTCGGCAGTCGCCCAGCAACAGAGTGGTTCTGAGGAGGCCCTCGGCACAGGAGAAAGGAGGGTGCAGCCACTGCCCCCTTCGTGGCTGGAAAGTCTGATTCAGGAGGCTCCAAACTGCCCTGCAGTGCTTGGGTGTGGCAGTATCTGGGGTCCGCCTGCCAAGCTGGCTGTAGTCACACCTGGGAGAGAGACAACAGCTGCTGGCTGGCTGACACAGCCAGCCCATGGCCTGACGTAGGCAATTTAACAAGGGGACTGCTGCCTACTCACCAGGCCAGATGCCATGCCCTGGGGTGAGCCTCAGCCTGGGAGCAGGAGCTGGCACTGAGTAAGGCTCAGTCAGCTCTATTAGGACCTAGGGAGGGGGCTGGTCCACTCTGCAAGGTCCTTGGGACAAGAGTCCTTGGGACAAGGTCTTGCCTGCTTCCCTCCTTGGCCTACAGGGGCACAGCGGTCAGGGTGTGGGTTACAAGTCCCCCGGGCTAGACTACAGCAACTGGCCCCTCACCTCCAGCTTCCCCAGTCTGTCTGGCCAAGGCATCTCCCAGACCCCACCTTCCTGTTCCTAACTTCCTTGGCTCTGAGCTTCGGTGACTGGAGGGTCACCTTCACTTTGAAATTTTGAAAGAGAAGGAGGATTAGAACCCTAGTTTATGGTCTCTGCTCCTTCTAAACCCTGAGACAGCAATATGATAGAGAGTCAGCCACACCGGGATTTGAAAGTACCTCTACATGATCTTGGGCAGATGGCTACACTCCTGTGAGCCTTGGTTTCCCCATCTGTAACTCGGAGATAATAAGGATCTATCCCCCATAGATTCTGATGAGAAGGTCCAGGAGTTCAACAGGTGCCTAGCTGATATTCTTTCCCCACCCCCATGCCCTCCCCACCATGTTGCTGATGGCCAGGTGCTTATCCCCATAGCCATTACAGCACCTTCCCCCAGTCAGGGTCCTCCTTCCGGAAGCCTTTCTGGAGGGAGCCACCCCGCCTCAGATTGCCCCACTGCAGCTTGCCTCCTCAGCACTTAAATGCATTCTTTGCAGTAATTCCCTGAGAAGCGAGGAGGGCAGCCCAGCCCAGTGCTGGGCGCTGACTTGGCAGTGAGGCGGGGTTGCAGAATCACTCAGCACAAGAATGCTGCCTGGTCACCTTCAGGACCGTGTGTGAGTCCTCTGGGTTGCTGAGAAAACTGAATGTCTAGGCCCATCTTCTTTCTTCTCCCTACACTGTCCTGGGCCCAGAGAGATGCCTCTGACCAAAGGAACAGATTCTAGATGACTTGAAGGTTTGCCCATCATGTTCCTGTATCAGCAGATGGCGTCTGCTACATCCCTTCCTACATGGACTGGGCGCTGACCGCTTCCTGAGATGATCACCCACCTCTTGTCTCAAGAACAGAAAGTGTCTGAGTTTTAACTTCCAGTCCTGCCACTTCTAAATGGCTCCCTCTCTGAACCTTAGGGCTTCCACCCCTGTGAGCCTCAGTTTCCTCATCTCTAAAACAGGTATAACATTTGCTTCACAGGGTCCTTGTAAAGATGACTTCAGATGAGTAGGTCATAGCCAAAAGAGCATGCATGGACTGGAGAATCCACCTGACCTAAGTTCTAGTCTCAGCCTGGCTCCTCTCTGACCTTGACACGATTCTTAACCTCTCTGCGCCTCGGGTCCCCCATCTGAAATTGGGATACTAATGCCCAAATACAGGATTATGGTGAGGGTTAATGTAGTAATGCCTGTGAATCACAGTTACATTCCCAACACATTTGAGCAGCTGGCATCATGCCTGGCACAGAACAGTGTTTTACTTGCAGTTTTAGAGAGGTAGAATAGCATAGTGGCTAAGACCTGGACTGCGAGTTTAATTCACCAGCTGCGTGACCTTGAGCAAATTACTTGGCCCCTCTGTGCTTCTATTTCTCCATCTGCAAATTGGCGTTAATAGTATCTACCTCATAGGGTAGGTCATTGTGAGAATTATGCAAGTTTATAGCCTAATGTATAAAGTGCTTAGATCAGGCCCTGGTATTTAGTAAACTCTATGCGTTTGCTATCATCAGGGCTATTCTTTCTGAGTCTCTCCTCCAAACAAGCCATACTCCAGATTAGAGGGTTCAATGGCTTCCCAAAGGCACGACAGCTGGTAAGTGGTCAACACAGTCAATGTTGGCATGATCGTCTTGTGGAAACCGGAGTGGCCCCTTGGGGTCCCAGACTCCTGATACCTGTCCCTCCTGCTGTCTCTTCTGCAGGTGGTCCGCAGCAGCCTGGAGGAACGGGGACTGCCCGTGCATGGGGTGCGGTTGCACGGCTCGGCGGCCAGCCACGTGCTGCACCCCGAGAGTGGCCTGGGCTACAAGGACCTAGACCTGGTGTTCCGCGTGGACCTGCGCAGCGAGGCGTCCTTCCAGCTGACCAAGGAGGTGGTTCTGGCCTGCCTGCTGGACTTCCTGCCGGCCGGTGTGAGCCGGGCCAAGATCACGCCACTAACACTCAAGGAGGCGTACGTGCAGAAGCTGGTGAAAGTGTGCACGGACACGGACCGCTGGAGCCTCATCTCGCTGTCCAACAAGAGTGGCAAGAACGTGGAGCTCAAGTTTGTGGACTCGGTCCGGCGCCAGTTTGAGTTCAGCGTGGACTCCTTCCAGATCATCCTGGACTCCCTGCTGCTCTTTGGCCAGTGCTCGTCCACACCCATGTCTGAGGCCTTCCACCCGACGGTGACAGGCGAGAGCTTGTACGGGGACTTTGCCGAAGCGCTGGACCACCTGCGGCACCGCGTCATCGCCACGCGCAGCCCCGAGGAGATCCGCGGTGGTGGCCTCCTCAAGTACTGCCACCTCCTGGTGCGGGGCTTCAGGCCGAGGCCCAGCACCGATGTGCGCGCCCTGCAACGGTACATGTGCTCCCGCTTCTTCATCGACTTCCCAGACCTGGCCGAGCAGCAGCGCACGCTGGAGCGCTACCTGGAGGCTCATTTCAGCGGGGCCGACTCAGCCCGCCGCTATGCCTGCCTGGTGACGCTGCACCGGGTGGTCAACGAGAGCACCGTGTGCCTCATGAGTCACGAGCGGCGCCAGACGCTGGACCTCATTGCCACGCTGGCGCTCCAGGCGCTGGCTGAGCAGGGCCCCGCCGCCGCGGCCGCCCTGGCCTGGCGCCCCCCGGGCCCCGACGGGGTTGTGCCTGCCACTGTCAGTTACTACGTGGCTCCTATGCAGCCTCTGCTGGCTCGGGCGCACTCCTATCCCACCTGGCTGCCTTGTAACTGACTCAGACCCTGGCCAGAAGGGGCTGGGTCTTCCCCGAGGGAGTGGGGCCTTTCAGAGTGTGAAGAGGATGTGACCAGAGACAGGCAGCCCCTGCCAAGTGGCCCAGCTCTGCTGCAGGGTTGGGCCTCCGACTGAACAGACCAGACCCCACCCGTCCCTGAGTGAGGCCCCTGGGGGCTTCAAGCCAAGCTGGGGCTCTTGGTGGACAGACCTTTGCGTCACTGCACCACACTTTTGGCCCAGCATGGTTGTGGGGAGCAGGGGTTGTTTGTCTTGGGGGTCTATTGCCTTCAGGAGACAAAGCATGTTTGTGGTGATAGCCTCCATGCTCATCATCTTAGGTTGAGTTCTGCGGCCTAGAAAGGTCTTGGGTTGGTTTCTGCAGCCTAGAAAGGGTCTCTTTGGCTACGGCCAGCCCACAGTGATCCCTGGAGCCCACACAGTGACTACAATATGGTATGTTACGTGAACTACTCACTTTGGGTTGGCCTGGTCCCCCAGCGGGGCCTGGCAATCCAACCTGGCTGATCACTGGGAGGAGGGAAACTGAGGCAGGAGGCAGCTACCTGGATTTGCAGAGGGATAGGTTTAGCCCAGTCCCCAAACCTCCCTACCCCAAGCTGTCAAGGTGTGCAGGGGGCAGGAGCGAGGCTGCCCAGGGATGGGACACAGCCCAGGCCCCTTCTGGGACGTTGTTCCCTTCCCACGCGCTGTGAGGATCCCTCCCACCTGGGAGCTTGTTCTTCGAAGGGTGCTGGACCCAAAGTGGCCACAGTCAAGTGCTCTCACCCCACTGGCCTGGTTAACGGGGTCCCCACTTGGAGGAAAGGAAACCATGCCCCACCTCCTCTCCCATCCCTCTGGATTTGTCACCATTTTGCACTCTTAACACCTGCCAATAAAGATTGTCTACACTAAGCCTAGCACCGTGCTTGCTCCTGGAAGAATGACCTTCCATGGCTGTGGGGGCTATGGCTGCCTCTCCCAGCCTGCATCTGGCTTGTATTGAGGGCAGGGACATTTGGGTGCCCGGGTGTCTGAGTCCTGGGCTGTAGCTGGGGTGTTGCGCTCCTTCCCTCAATACCAGCCCCAGCTGGAAAACTGCTAGGGGCTCCTGTCTTCACGTGTGACTTGTACCTGCAAACTGCCTCAGCCAGTATCTGTTAAAGAGTAAACATTTCAGCATTTCCTACCTGGAGTCCTAATGACCCTGGCCTTGGCCTTACACTCCAGTGCTCAGGGCTGCTTGACCCCAGCTCTGCCCACCCAACCCCACTCCTCGGCGGAGCAGGTAGAGGACGAGCTGGGTGAATCTGAATTGGAGACCCGTTCAGTAGTGGCAGCGAAGACTGGGCGACTTCTAGCATCTTCCAGAGCCAGAGCCCAGGCTTGGCCTTCCTACCTCGGGGGGAGGTTCTATCCTCTGGCTCCCTCTCTCTTCCCAAGGGTTGATGGGCACACTCTGGCCTGCTCTAAACAGGTCCCCTTAGAGGGGCAGGGTCCCTTCTTTCCAAACCCAGCCGGGGCCATGCCAGGCCGTCCGGGAGTGAGTGGCAGCTGCACGCTCTCAGGGAGCTATTCCCTCAGGGTGTCAGCCAGTCACTGGCCTGGACGCTCCCCACTGTTTACCCAGCCTCTTTGATCCAAGGATTGCAAAGCCCTGAACATAGGCAGCCTCATTAGTGGTTTATGAAATGATGGCTTGATGGTTCCAGCCAGGATGAAAAAAACAAGGCCTCAGAGAAGGCCCCAGGTGACCTGGGTGAAGCCAGCCACCTCACCTGCTCAGTGATTCCCCGCAGGGCTCAAAGGGCCTGGAAGGGTGAGCGAAACACTTTCTTGGTTTGGTGACTGAAAACAGCCTCCCACCCCACCTTGGCTGTGCCCACCCAACTGGGAGAGATTAAGTTTATCCCAGCTCCTGATTTGAGCATGTATAAGCACACAGGTTTAGCTTGTCGGGGCGGGCAGTGGGGCTCCCCCAGATGTGCTTGTTTCAGAGAGTGAGAAGCTTGAGACCCACAATAAGTGTGTCTACACTGCATTAAGCCCACCGTGTGCGAGCGACCCCTGTAGCAGCTGCACTACATCAGCAACCAAAAGACCTGAGATTCCCTGCTCTCGTGAAGATTATACTCTAATAGGGTAGACAGAAAAGAAATGAAATTATGTATTTTTAGAAGGCCAATGATGCTTAAAGTACATAGCAGGGTAAGGGATTGGGAGTGCTGGGGTATGTGATTTTGAAAGGTCAGGGTGGACCTCATCGAAAGGGTGGCATTTGAACACTTCAAGGCAGTGGGTGGCAAGCCCCGCAGATGTCTGGGGAAGGAGCTCCCAGGCAGAGGGAAATTGTTAATCCGCACATGCTCTGTGTCTGGGGGAGGGCACGTGTGCCTGAGGGTGTCTGGCTGGCCTGGCACGGGCGTGTGCTTGCCGCTGTTGGTCTGCAACAAGCATGGGCATGAGGTGTGGGAGAATGTGAGCCAGGAAATGTGTTCCCAGTAACAGCTGCCCTTTCTGGAGTCTTTACTCCAGGCCAGGCACTCTGCTAAAGTCTTCGCGGACAAGAGCAATTATGATCTTCACTTCTACAGACAAGGAAGCTGGTGCCAGAGAGGTCAAAGAGGTGTGGCTGACTCCAGAGCCATTGCCGTGAACCGCCCCCCTTCTCCTGCTCCTGCACTCTGATTTCACATAGATGAGCCTGACAGTGGGTCTCCCGTACGTTGTGTGACAGTTCGCATTACTGTGCCTTTGCCATTTTACGTAGGACCGTGGCAGGGTAGCCGTGCGCCAAGATGTGCATTTGCTTGATGTACATGACACCAGCCATGGCTGGTGGTGACTATGTCAGAGACCCATGGTGGCAGCAGGTGTGCCTGTGGGTGTGTTTGGGGGTGGGGCAGTGTTTCTGGGTGTGAGAAAAACAATGACTCAGTGGCTGGCATTGTTCTCTCCTGGGACAGTTCCTGGAGCCATCAAAGATCCAGGACAGGCAGGAGTCTAGAACTGGGAATCACAGCCAGAGAGGAGAAGATGAGGGAGGAAAGCCCCACTCCCAGCTCCACAGCGCTCACCAAGCACCCCTCCACCACCCCTTATGAGCCACGGTGGGTAGGGGAGCTCCAGAGTTGGGAGAGGCAATGCTGTGAACTTTGGGGAACAGAAGGCATGCCCCCGGGTGGTGACATGACATGTTGGCCCCTCCAGTCCCACTCTCCACCCTTCTCCGCGCTTGGTGCCCTGGGAGGTTGACCGCTATGGACTGTGTGTCAATGGCCCCCTTGTTCTCAATCATCCTGTTGGGTTCAGCTGAAGAGAGACCCCAGCAGGAGCCTGAAGGGAGGAGGAGAATGAGATGTTTATTCCTTCTGTTCCCTCCCCACCAGGTTGCCATGGTTGGCTACATTTCTCAACTCAAGGCCAGGGTTCCTGTCAAGGGTGCTTTACACACACCTGACCCCTCCTGACGCTGTGCCCTCCCTTTCCCTTCCCCTTGTAAAGGCTCCCCACTGTTGCTAGCCTGAGAGAGCTGCACCATCGGCCCACGTTTCTGGAAATGATCCCTTTTAAAATCCCTTCCCAGTCTGAGTGTGACCTGTCTCCTGCTGAGGCCCTGACAGGCCCCTGTCGTCACTCGGTGCAGTCACACACAGTCCTCCATGAATCACCATGTGCAAGACCGCCACAACAGTCTCCTCAGCCCCTAGCTTCCTGTCACATCTTTAATCAAGGGAGACATCCTGGAGAGGGGCAGCTCTGAGCCAGATGAAGGGGGAAAGCAATCTGCAAATCAGTCAGCAGGGCCAGGTTGCCAACAGGAACTAAACAGAAGGTGTTGAGTGACAGACACACACAAAGGAAAGGTGGTGAGGACACCTGCAAAGTAAACCTCAAAGCCACATGCCTCTGTCTCACATGACTGAAATTTATTCTTCCTGAATGTATAAATCAGGGGATTGGTTCAATATACATTCATTTTGCAGAATTCTACAAGTTCTTAGTTGTTAGTGCGCCCTCCCTTCATTATCAGGATACTTGAATAAATATGCTCCCTTTTTTCATTTAAAACTTTGCTTAGAATTTTTATGTTGCCACCACCTCTTCCTGAGAAAGAGGTGCCCCCCCCCCCCAGCTCAGAGCCAGCAGCTGATCATCGTTCTGGGTGGGGCCACAGGCACACCCCTAGTCAGAGAGGGCAAGGACAGTGGGTGAGGGAAACAGGGATTTCTCAGACCAATGTTTCCCCTCAAACAGGCCTCGCAGCTTTGTCAGACTGAGAACCAACGGCATCGACCAAATTGGGGACCCCAGCTGCACTGTGACTTATGAACGATGACTATATTTTAAAAGAAATCCTTTTCGTTTTCACATTGGAAACATTTGCTGCTTCCTTCAATCTGATTGCATCTCAGAGGACCTGTTGTAACATTTCCAATCATACAGTGTCGGCCAAAGGCAAATGGAGCTTATATAAGGAAACTCAAGAGTACAGGCACCTTCCCCAGAATCAAGCACCTTGCCACGGTTAAGTGCAAGGCTCCTGTGAAGTAAAGATGGTGCCAAGGTTGTGTGGGATCAATTCGGTCGCGGAAGGTGGTGAGACGTCTTCCTGAAGGAAGTGCCCAGGGAAGGAGCAGAATCCAGGAGTCCAGATCTATACAGTAGAGGCTGGGAGGAGCTGGAAAGAATAATTTCAAGAGCTTTAATTCCCTCCTTCCCAAAGCCACCCAGCCCCACCCAAACCCTTCAGCATCTGCCTCAAGAGGGCCCATTGTGGAGAGAAGGTACAGGGCAATATTATGGAACAGGGCTCCACTGGCTCCGGTCTGGACAAGATGGGGGCTCCTGGGGTAAGCAGAGGTTCCCTTGGGCCTTTGTCCTTGGCTGGGATCCCCACTGGTCTGAGCAGCTGGAATGGAATGTTCCTGGGAAGAAAAGCCTGCCTTTCCTCCACCTCTCCCCTTATGGAGTTCCCTAGGGCCAACAGTGGGGGGAGAAGGGGGATCGGTCCAGGGATTCCTGATATGGCGATGCTCTGGGGAAGCAAAGGCCCACACTGCCTGGGGGCTCTGTCCTCACAGCCTCTCCTGGGCTAGGTGGATCGGCTCATTTACAAACCTCCACTGTGTGCTTAGTGTGACCTCTCATTTAATAGTCTGGAGTCATCTCCTCCCTAGCTCCCCAATAACACATACACACACAAGAAACTGACTCAGAGAAGGGAAGTCATTTGCCCAAGGTCTTCCAGCTGAGAAGTTACAAGCATGCATTGAATCCCAGATCTGTCTTGTTCCAAGTTTGGGGTGCTTTCTGCGCCCCCCCCCCATGGAGACTGTTATCCTCCTCCTCTACCATCCCAGGCTCTTTGCTCTCCTTGGCACCAAACATCCCAGGTGCGCAGGGAGAGGAGGGAGCCCTCCAAGGCAAGCCCAGGCCCTGAGCATCGCTGGCCTGCCCTTGCCAGAAGCCAGGTATGCTGACTCAGCCTGACTCATCCCCGGAACCCAGACAACCAGGGTGGGGAACCAGCTTCTAGAGGTGTGCCCAGAACTTGGTGGTGGATTGGGGAGGGGGGTGCACCTTCTGCCACACTTCCAGCATCTCATCACACCCCTCCCAGATTCAAGGACCAGAGGCTAATGTACCCAGACGTAAAGGGTAAGAGCCCAAATCCCCCCCCCCCCCAATGGAGCCCTCATTAGCCTGATAAATTGAAAAGCCAGGTAGCCTAATGTTTAAAGGACCCCTCGTTTTCGGGTTCTATGTGCTTGGGCAAGTCATCTGCCCTACCTAATCCTCAGTTTCCTCAACCATGCAAATGGTTGTGCTTTTCCCAGCTACTCCACTTTGCAGAGTATCTGGGAGGATTGCAATGGATAGAGTGGAAAGTGCTTAGCACAGTGCCCAGCATGAAGGAGGTGGTTAAAATATTCCGGAACCAACGATTCCCTTCCCCTATCACTCCTGGCCAGGGTTCGGTCAAGTACTAATGAAGCTTGAAGAAATAGTCTGGGGGCCTCCCAACTTTCCCAAATCCCTCCTTCCTGTGGCTTTAAAGCAGGGAGCCTCTCTATTATCTCTGAGAAGCCTGGGCCTCTGGGTTTTCTCTGGGGACCTGGCAGGGTAGAGGGCACTGCAGGTTTGGAGGCACCTTGGTTGTGACCTGTTGTTTATGCCTAATCTCTAGAAAGCCCCCCTGGTTCCCAAATGGGATGTTCTGATCAATTGTCAGTGTACCAAATCTGTAAGGAGCGAAATGACTCCAGCCGTTCACTCCGACGGAGACTGCCAACCGGGGCAACCTCTTTTTCCGGGACAGTCTCTCTTGAGGCCTTCCCCTGAGGTCCGGGGCCAGGCCCAGCCAGAGGCCCAACCTTACTCTTCTTCTCTAAATGACGGCCAGACCCACAAAACTCCAGGCCTAAGAAGGCACCCTTACCTCCCCGCCCCCGACCGCCTCAAGGCCGAAAAGGGGCTGGCTGGGGGCGGGGACCCTGGGGATAGAGCCTGCTTCAGGCCACGCCCCCATGCCTCGGGAAGCAGCCCCACACTGCCCTCTGGTGGCGCCGCCTAGAAACGCCCTCATTTGGCAAGGGTCCCCAGAAGAGGGAAGGGCTTATCCAGGAGAAGGGCAAATTCTGAATTAGAACCCTAAACTCATCTCCCAGCCCAAGCACTGGCCTGAAGAAAGTTTCCTGTTCTCATATCCCTTTGCTGAGATCCCAGATTCACTGCTAAGCCATCGATATTCTCAAAGTACTAGTCTCTCAAGATCCTAAGGGCTGGGGCCAACAAGAAAGTGTTCAAAAGTCTGGGCGGAGCAGGGTTAGTCCTCCGACCAGGGGTTATAGTTATTTGTGATGGTCTAAAAATAGCCCTCCAGCAACACAATTGCCCAGCCCCGGAGGGCTCCCTGGGATGGTGACTGCCAGGGAAGGCTGCCTAGAGGAGGGCTGGGAGACACAAGCCCTTAAAAGTAGAGACCCTCTGATTCAGTGCTCCTTCTTGAGCCCCTGCACTGCGTAGATATTAATGTTTGTTGACTGAGGAGAAAATGGAGCCTCCTAGAGGGGGGTTCGGTGAGCCAGACAAAGGTGGGAAAGAGATTTTTATTAGTTGGCTGAGGAACAGTGGGTGGAACCCTGAACCAAGACGTGGGGTTCAAGTCACTAAGCACTGTGTGCCCTGGGCCAAGGCCCTTGGTGAGCAGTGGGACATCTGGAAGGGGAGAGGGGGAAAGGGACCAGAGCTGCCTGTGACACTAGGACCAATCTCCATCTCACACACACACACACACACACACACACACACGTCACTTTCTCCAGCAAGAACCATCTCTAATGCCTCACTCCCCCCTCTCTCCCCGCCGGCTCCAAATCAGGACAAAGCTGATTATCAATAAATCCCAGAGACAGACAACACTGATGGCACAGAGCCCTTTACACCATTAGCTAAAAGCTTCTCTGGACCAAGTGCCCCTTTCCTGTGCAACCCAGAAAACAAACAGTCCTGGCTGTAGCCCAGTGCTGCAGCCTGAGCCCCTGTGTCACCTCCAGGAAGTCCTTGTTTTCTCTGGGCCTCTAGACCCTGAATGAACTGAATAACCTCAGAAGGTTCTCCCTTTCTCCAGGCAAGCCAGAGGACGTCAGGGCCCCTCACTGCTCTCCTGGTCCCCAAGCTCGCTCAGACTTCCTGAGACCTCCTCCTGGACTTCCCTTCCCCAGCTAAGAATGGATTTGGAAAAGGCCTGTTAGAAACCAGCCTCAAGGTTTAGTACCTGAGGAGAGGGAGAGGAAGGGCTGAAAGCCAGGTGAGGGCCCCTGGGGCTCTGTCTTTCAGAGAGCAGTGCACCTGACCCTCAAAACTCTAGGATTAAGCCAGATTCCTGCGATTCTGACACCCTCATCCTACCCCTATTCCCAAGTCCTGATTGAGGAAGGGCGGCTATGTTCAGAGAGGGATGAAGCAAACCAGCCCAAAGAGGAGTCGGAGTCATTCTAGGTCACACAGTAGACAAGCTGGGCACCAGCTCTCTAGCCCCTGGCCCTGGGCAGGGAGGAGACACTATGGGAAGGACACACAGGCCTGGGACCTAGTTCTGTCCAGTGCTGGTATGTGACCTTGCCCTGAAATGAGGAGTTCAAGTTAGCTCCTAGCTCCACCAGCAAAACCAGTACTTGTTTCTAGGTGTGATTAAAACAGTCCTCTGACTTACAGGGGAAGAAAGACCTCTGCCCTGTGTTAACCTCACTGCAGCCCTTCCCAGAGGTGAAGATAACTTCACAGACCGACGAGGGATGCTGCAGTCCAATCAGTCCAAGCAGCAAAGCAGCCAGGCCATTCAGAGCTGAGCAAGGGTGTGCTGACCGGCTTGTGGACAGGAAGAGCAGCCAATCTTATGGCAGGTCTGGCCCTTTAAGGCTCCCCCTTTCTAGAAGCAGATGACACACCTGCCCCCTTGGGGCCTGTTAAAGGATGTCACCTGGCTCCATCCCAGGCAGAACCCTCCTAGAGACAGGTTGGGGGGGGTGGGGGGAAAGGAGGAACCCTAGGAGAGCAGGTAGGGCCTTAAGCAGTTATGAAATACCCCACCCAGGTTATCAAAGTCAAGATGTACTTGACTTGGCAAAACTGCTTAAGACCATGAGAAAAGATCTGTCTCCCAGAAGTGGAAGGGCCTAAGTGATGGGGACAAATCCTCACCCTCTCTGGGGTTCCATCCCCCAAATGGGAAACGGGCTTAGGAGAGAACTCAGTGGAAGGTTGCTGGCGCAGCACCCACCCCATCCTGGGACCTCATTATTCTGTCCTCCCCAAGGTCTGGAGCTGGGCGGTGCCAGAAAACAGCCGTCAAGGGCAAGACTCTTCTTACAGCCACAAAGGACCCAGGAAAGACAACTCGGGGCGGGGGAGGGCTGCGTCAGTGCAGCAGGCTCCGACCGGTGAAAGTTTGCTGGCAAACCCCTCCTGGAATCCGAGCGTCTTCAATTTATCCAACTCTATAATGGGTTCTTGGTGCTATCGCCTTACTCCACAGGACCCAGGGGGTCTGGGAGAGTCAGTAACAAAATGGACGGTTTTATTAGGGACCCGGCGGAGTCCAGAAGCCCCACGGAAGGGAAATCGGGGTCCTGCACCACCCGCCCCGCCCCCTCAGACGCACCAGCCGCTAAGACCGCACCTCAGCCTCCTTTACCGGGCCCCCGGCCCCCCGACAGTCTCTTCCTGGGGTCCGTCAGTCTGTCCATCTGCGTCGGTGACGCCGTCCGTCCAGCCGACGTCCCGATCCGTCGGTCGGCACCTTGGCGATGGCCTGTCGGGGATGGCCAGGGGTCCCCGCGCTGAGGTCAGCGCTGGGGGGAGGCGGGACCGCGGGGCGGACTCCGGCGGAAGGGCGAGTCGGGCTCCGGGCCGTGGCCCCGCCGCAGGCGCCCGGCGCCCCAGGGCACGCAGCCACCCAGGCCCAGCGCCGAGGCCAGCAGCGCGGGCGGGCGGCCGCGGCGGCCGCGGCGCGGGCCCTTCTTGAGGCGGGACCCGTGCGCCGCCAGGTAGAGCTCGGCCTGCGCCACGCCGCCGCCCAGGCGGCTCAGGCTCTCCGCTCGGTGCGCTAGGCGCAGCTCCGCCGCCAGGAAGACGCGGTGCAGCTGCAGCACCCGACTCTCCAGCTCCGACACCAGGCGCCGGCGGCCCTCCACCTCCAGCAGTCGCCGCCGCGCTTCGGCCAGCTCCAGCGCGCGGCCCCCGGCTCCCGCCGCCGCCGCCGCGCCCCCTGCCGGCCCGGTGCCCCCCGCGCCCCCGTTAGCGCCCTGGCGCCAGCGCTGCAGCTCCTGCCCCTCCGCCGAGCCCGCCCACGCCCGGGCCGCTTCGGGCGGTGAAGAGACCTGAGCCGGGGTCGGAGTCAAGGTCGGAGTTGGGGGCGGGGGCTGGGGGGACGACAGGAGCTCCCGGGGCGGCGGCGGCGGGGACCCCGGTTCCGCGGTCCCTTCCTGGGCCCCCGGGCCGCAGGCGCTGATGCGGCAGCCCGGCATCCCCCGCCCCCCGGCGGCCTGCAGTCGTCGGTCCGCGGGTCTGGCCAGCTGCCCCCGTGAGGGGGAGGGCGGACTCGGCGCACGCGAGAGAGACGCCGCGGCAGCTCCCACGCCAGGCGCCGGTGCATCTTATAGCACATGGGGCGGAGCGATGGACAGCACAGCCAATCGGAAACTGGCATGCCTGAACCCGCCTCCACGGCCCCGCCTGCTGGGGGACTTTTCCCAAACCCCTCGGTCGTCCGTCCGGTTCTGCCTTGCTGGGGCGTCCGGTCCCAAATTTGGGGTGGAACGAGGACTTCATCTTCTCTGGTCTGGTCCCTGAGTCATAAACTCTGATAGTTAGTGCTTAGAAATCATGAACTCCAGTCCCCCGCGTGTGGTGGTGGAGGGGATGCCTGAGGCCACACTGTGTGCCAGTGGGAGTCTGGACTAGAACTCAGGAGACTTGGCTTCTTGCTCAGTGCTCCTGCCTGTACTTCGGTTGGCCGTGCGCCCCTTGACCGAATTGGTTCTGCCTAGTCTGGGCCACAGGTCTTGCCGGGACCCCTTCTCCAATCTCCCTGGGTCGGTAGAGAGGTTAATGCAGAGGCGTGACTGGCGACCCCGGGGGAGATCTGGAAGATCTGGCTGGGTTGGTCCCCCACCAACGAAGCCCTTCGCTTGCAAAACAAACCACAGCGCAGCCGCTGAGCGTTGCACGGCTTTCACAAAGGAGTCCTGACCAGACTGTGTTTAAATTTCTTTCTGTGCCCTTGCTCCTGTTTGCTCCTCCCAGTAGGTAGGTATCCCCACATCTAGAAACAGAGGGAAACAAACTCAGAAGGTGCAGTGGTGCCTTGCTCAAGGTCCCATTGCAGGTCAGTGGCTGAATCTGGACCACTGAATGGGACCAGCTTGACCAATTATGCCCTCTCAGAGCTCAGATACCTGGGTCTCCTATCATTGAAGGACCCTCCTTAAATGAGACTTTCGTCAGCGTGGCCATATGACAGGACTGAGCCCTGCCCATTTTCCTTGAGCTAGAAGTGACCCTGCCCTACCGCCTCCAAACACTTGCCCAGACACCTAGGCCATGCCCCAGTTTCCATCCACTTAAAGTTCCCATGAGAGATGGGAGATCTTAGTGATGGGTGGGAGCAAGGGCTGGGGGGCCAAAAACCAGTTCTGAGACAGGGAATCCCAGCAAACGGCAGTCTCAAGACGACTTGCCAAAAAGATGTAGCCAGTGTGACTACTGCTCCATCCTGAAGAGGAGGCTGATGGGGGAGGTACACTCACTTGATGTTGAAGAAGAGGATGATGGAGGCTCTGCTCTGCCATGTTCTCTAAGTGTTTCATATGCCCCTGAGTGATAGGGGCTCGTGGGTGGGAAAGCTCTGCTCCTGAGAGGCACCTCAGAAGGGGCACAGAGAGAAGAGTGGTCCACTAGGGCTCACCAGGCTCATGAGGAAGAGCCTCATGGAAGGATTGAGGGGGAATGCTCAGTGACCAGGCTCAGTGGAGGAGGAGGGAGGGGCTCAGTGAGGGCAAGAAGAAGGGTTCAGTGAACCTGGTGGGCTCAGTGAGAGGGGAGAGGGCTGGTGGATGCACTAGTGTTGGAAGAGGCTCACAAAGGGAGAAGGGGGGATCAGTGAGGGGGGAATAGGTGGGGACTCAGGGAGTCAGAGGGATGTGATGGAGATAATGGAGGCTCAGGAGTTTCCAGATTGCCCCCCAGCAAGGAGGAATGCCCTGCTAAATGGTGTCCTTTCATTGGATGGTCGCCTTGTGTCTTTCTCTGTGCAGAAGCCCCCCACCCCATGACTGTGGGGAAATTGACAGGTATGTTGCCTACATCAGGCAAATCTCTGCTCTCAACTTCTGGGGAGCAAATCAAGGGGAGGACGATCAGGAATTGCCCCACCCCCACCGCCACTTTCAGCCAGATCCAGACACCCAGCCAGACCTGAGTTCAAATCCCAAACACATCGCCCATTTGGGCAAGTCGTTTCTCAGAACAGGAGAGAGATACTCAGTGCCTGTTAATTGAATAGATGAATGTTCTCTATATCTTCCCAGCATCCTCAAGAGAAAGGCACCAGCAGCCTTTTCTTCCTGATAAGAAACCAAAGCCCAGAGAAGTGAAGAGGTTTGCCCAAGGCCACAGCAGATAAGTAAACATTTATCTGACCCACCCCAAAGTCATCCTTCATCTCCCTGTTATTCTGATATGTCCCCTGTTCCTATTCTCTATGGCACTTCCCACAAGTTATAGATATATATGCATTTGTTTATTGTTTAATCCCCATTCTCCCTAGACCGGTTTTGCTTACCATAAAGTGCCTGACCCCATAAGACAGTCAGTAAATGTTCATTTCAATTGAAAAATAGGGGTGCCTGGGTGGCTCAGTCGGCTAAGCCTCCGACTTGGGCTCAGGTCAGATTTCAGTTCCTGTATTCGAGCTCTGACAGCTCAGAGCCTGGAGCCTACTTCCGGTTCTGTGTCTCCTTCTCTCTCTGCCCCTCCCCCTCTCATGCTCTGTCTCTCTCTGTATCAAAAATAAATAAAACATTAAAAAAAAAAAGAAAAAGAATGCAAGGGTAGAGCTTTTTGAAAATGTAGAAGCCCTTTCTCTCTCTCTTTCTCTCTTTCTTTCTCCTTCCTTCCTTTCTTTCCTCTCTTCTTTCTTTCTCTTTCTCTTTCTTTCTTTCTTTCTTTTTTCTTTCTTTCTTTCTTTCACCCACTCAACAAATTTGATCAATAGTTCCTCTGTTGGGCTGGCTGCTGGAGGTAGAGCAATGATCAGATGGCGCCCTGCCCTCAGGGAGCACACAGTCTTGGGGGGGAGGGGGAACACAGCCAGCTAATGGCATTTCAATGAGATATCTACTGGGATGGGGGGACATTGAGGTTATGGGGACATAGAACAGACCCTGAGCCCATATGCATGGGGAGGGGATCAGGAGAGTTTGCTGCGGGAGATGATATTTAAACTGAGGCCTGAAGGATGACTCAAATGGAGTGATGCACAGGTGGTGGGGGGGGCCAGGAAGGGAGGAATATTCGGGATGGGAACACGGTGTGCACAGAGCCAGAGGTGAGAGCCGTTTGGCATCTGCCAGCTTCCTTCCCTGCTTCCTTAATTGGCCTGCCCCACCCCCACCTCGCCTGGCTCTCAGAAGTGGACAGGGGCCACGGTCAACCACCTCCAAGGACACAGCCAGCCTGGCAAACACATTTGGAATTAGGGAATAGGTTTTTTAACTGTAAAGATTATTGGGTTTTTTTTTTTTCCTGATCTTTATAAAAGTTAAACATTCCTTTTGTAAAAGAGATGAGAAATAAAGAACCTATTAAAATATTTTAAAAGACTAAGAAGGGGAAAGGCATCCAGAATTAGAGGGTCTTCAGTCTGAACTGAAGCTCAGTTCACCCCCTAGCTGTGCAACCCTGACAAAGGGGCTTTTTCTCTGTGAACTTCAGGCTGTAAGGAATGGAATTGCCAATACCCATGGCACTGACAAGGACATAAGTGCGGGGGTGTCCAGGGTCTCAAAAGCTGGTCAAATCTGTCTGTGGTCTGAGTCAGAGACCTGAAAGAGGAGAGGCAGCCTGGGAGCTGGTGGGGGCGGGGGGAGTTTCCGACACAGGAGCCAGTGGAGAGAGACAGGGCCTGACAGAGGCTATGGCCCCAATCAGGAGCCCCTCCATCAGCTGAGAGTGGGGTGGGGCAGGAGGTAGAGGCCTGAGGAGCCTGCTTCCATCCAGCCTAGAAGATTCAAGGCCTCACCAAGAGATCCGACCCCTTTTTCTGTCTCTTCCTGGCAACCTGGCCTGGCACCCTGCAGGATGTGATATCGGTTTAATAATTTAGCAGATGCAGACAAAGATAGCAGCTCTGAAAATAACCCAGTGAGGCCCCAGCCTCCATCTCCTCTTCCCTCAACAGACCCCCCCTTCCCCTCCCCACAAGCTTTCTGATGGCTCCACACCTGTCAGTGCCCCTGCCTGCCAGTGAGCTCATGAACTGACACCTCCCCCTCCTTCTCCTCCCTCCTCCTCACCTCCTCTTTCCCTCCATTCTCAGGTTAAGAGCTTTCATATGAATTAAAGCTTAAAGGGATCTTGCACTAGAAGCAACACGACTTGGGGTTAAGTCATTTTGTGGCCTTGAATAAGTCTCATCTTTCTTCCTTTTTTTTTTAAAGATTTTATTTATTTTATTTTTTAAATTTTATTTCTTTTTGAGAGAGAGTGAGTGAGCAAGGGAGGGGCAGAGAGAGAAGGAGACAGAGGATTGGAAGCAGGCTCTGGGCTGAGAGCACAGATCTTGATGCCGAGGCTCAAACCCATGAACCATGAGGGATGCCTGGGTGGCTCAGTTGGTTAAGTGTCCGACTTCGGCTCAGGTCATGATCTCATGGTTTGTGGGTTCGAGCCCTGTGTTGGGCTCTGTGCTGACAATTCAGAGCCTGGAGTCTGCTTTGGATTCTGTGTCTCCCTCTCTCTGCCCCTCCCCTGCTCTCTCTCTCTCTCTCTGTCTCCCTCTCTCTCAAAAACGAATAAACGTTAAAAAAAAAAATGAACCATGAGATCATGACCTGAGCTGAAATCAGATGTTTATCCAACTAAGACACCCAGGCGCCCCAAGTCTCGTCTTTCTAAGCCTCTGTCCCCACAATTATAAAAGGAGGTCTCTGGATTCCTAGATGAAGCATGGACAACATGTTTGGAGGGTGGCAATTATTTGGACAGGGGACTGGATGTCTTTCCGAAGACACAATCTCTCTACCCCACCCCCACCCCCCGCCTCTCCATCTGGAGAGCTCACAGGTTTTCTTTGTGTTTCATTTCTCCTGTGGTGAAGATTTTGCCCTGGTATTATATTCGTAGAATAAAAGGCTATGACTTCTGTCCACAGCGCATGCAGCAGGTTCCACATTCATTTGGTGCCTCATTGTGTTTCTGACAAGTAGAAATGTTATGTCCCTCTGGGAAGTTGGGAAGAGCAATGCCCGTCCCTGCTTGACATTTTGCTCAAGTCCCTCCACTTTAATGGGTCTCAGTTTCCACATCTCTAAAGTGGCCAGGTATCAGAGGGTAAGTAGAACAAGGTAAGACTCCATGATCTCTAGACTCTTAGCTCCAGGGGCACCTGGGTGGCTCAGTCAGTTGAGCGTCTGACTCTTGATTTTGGCTCAGGTCATGATCTCATGGTCGAGAGTTCGAGCCCCATGTCAGGCTTGGGATTCTCTCTCTGTCCCTCCTTCACTTGCTCTCTCTCTCTTTAAAAAATAAATAAACTTAAAAAAAAAAAAAGATTGTAAGTTCCTAAAGGGGTGAGATTGAATCTGTTTTCAGGCATTCATTTGACAACGTAATTTTAAGCACTTGCTAAATACCAGCCACTGTGCAAGGTACACAGCAGTAAATAAGAGAAGCACAGTCCTGTTCCCTCAAAGCTTCTATTTCAGAAATCCAAATATTTAAACCCCCCGAGAAAGGTGCCATGAAGAAAATACCCGCCAATATTTACTTGATGGTTACTGTGTGCTGGGTACTGATCCTATCGGCTTATTATTAGTACACCCCATTTTACAGAAACTGAAGAACAGAATGGTTAAGTGAATGTGGCCAAAGTCACATGGCCGAGGAGCGGCCAAGCTAGAATTCAACCCAGGCAGTCTGCCTGCAGACTATTTTCAACCGCAATGCTATCTTTAGTGCTTCCCTAGAAATCATGAACAAGGAATAAACCAGTGACATAATAGAAAGAGGGGTTGGAGGTGGGGGAGACTTCTCCTTGGGAAGTGACATTTAATTTTTTTTTCATGTTTATTTACTTATTTGGAGTGGGGGCGTGGGGAGAGATAACTAGTGGGGGAGGGGCAGAGAGCAAGAGGGAGAAAATCCCAAGCAGGCCTGGTGCTGACAGAATGGAGCATGATGTGGGGCTCAATATTACAAACTGAACCGTGAGATCATGACCTGAGCCAAGATCAAGAGTCAGGCACTTAACCGACTGAGCCATCCAGGCGCCCCTAGGAGGTGACATTTAAACTGAGACTTGAGAGATGAGCAGGAGTCAGTCATGTGAAACTAGGGAGAGAGATTTCGGAGAAGGAAAAATAGTATGTGCAAAGGTCCTGAGACAGAAAGGTCCTTGTGTTCTGTGCCTGGCAAGCCAATAGGGGAATGGGGAGAGCTGAGGTCAGAGGAGCAGGCTCTGGGCCTGGAGGTCAGGGTGAGGATTAGGATTTTACTCTAAGTGCAGCAGCAGGAAGCTTTTGAAAGGCTTAAGTGGGGATCAGCATGATCTGATTGGTTTTTAAAAGACTGTGCAGTGCATGTGTTGAGAGTGAAGTGCAAGGGTGCAAGAGAATGAGGGAGACCAGCTAGGAGATTACTGCAGTAATCCAGCTGAGAGCAGTGGCTAGGCCCGGAGTAATGGCAGGGGGGAGGGAGGGGGGCGGATTGGAGTTTTATTTGGAGGTGAACTGAGAGGACTTGTGGATGGATCCGTGGGCAGGGCTGGGAAGAGAATGCCCTCTGGGTTTGTGGATGGAGCAGCCGAATGGATTGTGGTGCCCTTGGCTGCAATGGACAGGTTTCACAGAGAGATCAAAGTCAAGAGGTGTTTGTTATTCCCCCCTAAATGTTAATTGCTTCATTACAAAAATAAGAACCAAAGAGGTCTATGGTAATAGCCTATTATATCTTCCCATTTTGTAGTCCAGTTAAGAAGTGCATTTACAAGGGGTATATACTCAGTTTCAAAGGTGAAAATGTTATATGAAATAAGTGGCATTAACAAGGCATTCAGAGGGGTGCCTGGGGGAGCCCAGTCGGTTAAGTGTCTGACTTCAGCCCAGGTCGAGGGTTTGTGAGTCTGAGCCCTGCGTTGGGCTCTGTGCTGACAGTTTGGGGCCTGGAGCCTGCTTTGGATTCTGTGTCTTCCTCTCTCTGTGCCCCTCCCCTGGTCCTTTCTCTCTCTCTCTCTTTCACTCTCAAAAAAATAAGTAAATAGGCAAATAAGCAAATAAATAAATAAATAAATAAAACAGAGCATTCAGAGAACATGGTTTGAGTTACTGTGCCCTGGAAAATGGAAATGTAACTTGTAAAATCATGTTCATTAAGCACCAGTCTAACGTGGAAAGGCAAAACTCAAAAAGAAAAAAAAAAACCAGAGGGGAAAAAAATCTCTCTCTAGTAAAGGTCTACACCGGTAGGGGCTAGGTAAACGTTTGGTTTGGACACATTTTGGAAAGTGTTTTCTGTTTTTCCTCTCTACTCTCAATACTCTACTCACAGAATACTTCCCTTCTGACACTTCTGGTCACCAAATGCAAGTGAGTGGCTCTTTCCCCCACACCAACCAATTCTCCAACCCCATTGCTGGGTGTCCTGCAATTCTATTCAATTCTGACACTAGCCAGAGTTAGTGCAGACTGCACGGGGCAAGGCTCACTCCCACAAGATTGCTTTCCACTCCAGACCCCAATCGTACGCCCTAGATCCTCACCTTGTGTCCAACTTGGCAAATCAGAGGTTCTCTTGAGCCACCCCTTGGATTCAGTCATTTGCTAGAATATCTCACAGAACTGAGGGTAACCTTTATCTTTGCCAACCAGTTTATTAGATAATAAAAGATATGATAAAAGATACAAATGAGAGCAAGGTCCAGAAGCACCCCAAACACAGGAGCTTCTGTCTCCATGGAACTGGGGTGCACCACCCTCCAACTACGTGGATGTTTTTACCACCCAAGAGCTCTCCAAAACCCATACTTTGGGAATTTTAATGGAAGCGTCCTCATGTAGGTGTGATCCATTATTAGCTCAATCTCTAGTTTCTCTCCCCTTCCCAAAGGATGGGGCCGAAAGTTTCAAGCTTCTCATCATGGCTTGGTCTTTCTGCGGTGACTAGCCCCCATTCTGAAGCTATTCGGGAGCTTACCAAGAGTTACCTCATTTCTGCACAAGATACAGCTATGACCCAGGAAATTCCAAGGGATCTAGGAGCTCTGCGTCAGGAACTGAGGCCAAAGACTGAATAGTAAAGCAAAAGCATGCTCCTTATGCTTTTATCACTGGGGAGATTTCAAGGGTTTTAGAAGTCCTGTGCCAGGAGCTGAGGGCAGAGTTCGTATACACACACACACACACACGTATATATATAATTTTTATTTCTTTTTATCTTTTTAATCTATTATTTCATAACACCCAAATTGGATATCCATGACAAGTAGACAGGTGTATAGATGCATCTGGAAGTCAGCACTGGGGAGTCAGGGCTGGAGATTTAATTTGTCATCAATAGATAGATGGCATTTAAAGCCACAGGGCAGGATGAATGGCCTTGGGACAAAGTGCAGATAAGAAGAGAAGCCAAACCCTGAGGCACCATATTTAGGAGTCAGAGTGATGGCGAGGAACCCTCAAAGGAGCCTGAGCGGGAATGATTGGTGATAAACAGGGAAAACAAGAAAACGTCTGAGTAAACTGAGAGTGAGGAAGCACGCACAACAACTCTAGACCACTCTCTGTGAAGTTGCATTTTAAAAAGAAACAGAGAGGGGATGTCTGGGTGGCTCAGTCGGTTGAGCATTTGACTTTGGCTCAGGTCATGATCTCATGGTTTGTGAGTCCGAGCCCTACGTCAGGCTCTGTGCTGACAGCTCAGAGCCTGGTGCCTGCTCCGGATTCTGTGTCTCCCTCTCTCTGTCCCTCCCCTGTTCACGCTCTGTCTCTCTCTGTCTCTCAAAAGTAAATAAATGTAAAAAAATTTTTTAAACATTAAGAAAAAAAGAAAAAGAGAAGAAACAGAAAAGTGGGGTGGTAGTAGGCAAGAAAGTGAGGTTGAACAGGAGTTCAACAGGAGCTACAAGGAACACCTTGATGTGCTAATTGATCCAGTGGAGAAGGGAATC
>PJEM01006143.1:46100-60268 GCA_004023845.1 Helogale parvula
ATTTCAGATGGGGTTGCCTGCATGCTCTGAAGGCAGTAAACAGCGTATTGTGACAGGAAGTAACCAAAAGAGCATATGTTAGATCAACAAGTCAGGGATGATGGATTGGGAAGCTGAGGGATTTGCCTTCCCGTCATACATTTATCCTACTTTTGACAGCAATGATTTGATGTTTGAGGGGCACCCCTCCTCTGACAAGCTCAGGGCATGTTTTCTGTGGAAGCAACTCCAGCCCATCTCCAGAATGGACTTGGGATCCTGGCCTGGCCAATGAAACTCAATCCTAGGATGCTGCTGGAACTCCTGTGGAAGAGAAACTTTCTTGGCCCAGAAATTGTGGACCAAGTAGATTATGAATATGGAACCTCGGGTAGTTACCTTGCTGCCACAGAGGAAGCGCCAGCCTCGTGCCTGGCAGGAGAGCCCAGAAACAGAGACACCTCATAAATAGAGAAATCACATGAGCACCTGGTTCTAGCTGTACCTGAAGGTGGTACTCCTCTTGGACTTTTCACTTAAGCAGGTTATTTTTTTTTCCTTAAGCTGTTTTGAGTTGGGTTTTCTGTCACCTATAATTGAACAAATCCTAACTGATGAGGAAGGCCCAAAGGATGCAGAGGAGCCGGGCTTAGAAGTGCCAGGGAGAGGGGCGCCTGGGTGGCTCAGTCGGTTAAGCGTCTGCTTTGGCTCAGGTGATGATCTCACGGTTTGTGGATTCAAGCCCTGCATCAGGCTCTGTGCTGACAGCTAGCTCAGATCCTGGAGCCTGCTTCAGATTCTGTGTCTCCCTCTCTCTCTCTGACCCTCCCCTGCTGGCGCTGTCTCTCTTTGTCTCTCAAAAATAAATTTAAAAAATTAAAAAAATAAATTAAAAAAAAAAAGTGCCAGGGAGAAACAACCCAGGTGGAAGGAGCAGGAAGTGTAAGATTCTTTGCAGAAGAGAGTTTGGCACATTTGGGGAACACAAAGGAGGCAAGTGAAGCTGGAATATAATGAGCTGCGGTGGTAGAATGAAATGGGATAGAACCACAGGAAGAAAGTTCCATTTCTTTCTATCATTCTTTTAATGTCTTATTTATTTTTGAGAGGAAGAGCATGACCAGGGGAGATGCAGAGAGGAGGGCAGTGCAGAGAATCCGAAGCAGGCTCCCCGCTGACAGCAGAGAGCCACATGCAAGGCTCGAACTCACAAACTGTGAGATCATGACCTGAGCCAAAATTGGACACTCAACTAACTGAGCCACCCAGGAGCCCCAGAAAGTTCCATTTGTAAAAAATTGGCAGAAAGGGAAGCAGAGAAACACTTCTCCATATACTTTTAAAAACAAAGGATACATTTTAAAAATTATCCTTTGTAAAGATGACTGTCTTTCAATGATCCGACTACAAAGTAAGGGAAATAAGAGAGGCCAGAAAGGATAATTCCACAGGAATAAAAGAACCATGTAGCTGGTGTTTGCTCTAAAGGAACCTGTTGAACCCCAAGGCTTAGTTAAAATTTTTTACTTAATAAGACATTTTACAATAGGACTCAGTAGAGGGGTGCCTGAGTGGCTCAGTTGGTTAGGTGTCCAACTTTGCCTCAGGTCATGATCTCACAGTTCATGGGTTTGAGCCCCGCATCGGGCTCTGTACTGACAGTTTAGACCCTGATTTGGATTCTGTGTTTCCCTCACTCTCTGCCCTTCCCCCACTCATGCTCTGTTTCTCTCTGTCTCAATAATAAATAAAATATTTAAAAAAAAAACAGGACTCAGTACATAGAGAAGAGTTTCATAAGCAATGCTCTCCCTGATCATATGTGAGGCACACTTATATTTCCAGGTCTAATTTATTCTGTATTATTCTATTTCATTTTTTGAAAAGTGCTGGTGGGGTGCCTGGATGGCTCAGTCAGTTAAGTGTCTGACTTTGACTCAGGTCATGATCTCATAGTTCGTGAGTTCAAGCCCAGCATCGGGCTCTGTGCTGACAGTTTGGAGCCTGCTTAGGATTCTCTTTTTCTCTCCACCCCCCCACCCCCCCGTCCATCTATTCTCTCTCTCTCTCAAAATAATAAATAAATAAACTTTTAAAAAAGCATTGGTGGGGCGCCTAGGTAGCTCAGTCGGTTAAGCCTCCAACTTCGGCTCAGGTCAGATCTCACGCTCATGGGTTCGAGCCCCATGTCAGGCTCTGTGCTGACAGCTAGCTCAGAGCCTGGAGCCTGCTTTCAGTTCTGTGTCTCCTTCTCTCTCTGCCCCTCCCCCACTCATGCTCTGTCTCTGTATCAAAAATAAATAGAACATTAAAAAAAACACATTGGTTGGAGCGTATGGCTGGCTCAGTGAGGGAGCATGTGATTCTTGATTACGGGGTTGTGAGTTCAAGCCCCACGGTGGGTGTAGAGACAACTTAAAAATAAAATATATATTTTTTAAAGTTCTGGTTGAGATCCATTCAATAATGCAGTGCCAGGAATTATAGAATGTTCTGTTTGGGAAGGGGAAGCCAAGTTGCGATCAGATTCCAAGCTGCAATCAGGAAGCTTTCAAAAGAAAGGGACCATTTGCGGCTCCAGCATTTTGTCGGATTTTTCTCTTCTAGGGAGTTAAATTTGGCCATGTGGGATTTTAGATGCCTATTAGACAGATATTCAAGTGGAAATTTTGAGTGGGCAATTGAATGTGTATGTCTAGCACCCAAGCGAGAGGAGCAGGCTGCAGATGTGAATTCCAAATTCTCAGGACATAGGCAGTATTCGGTGGGATCCTGGGAGGAAGAAGGCAGAGAAGGAGAGAGGCCCAAGGACTCACACCCTGAGCACTCACATGTGAAGTGCTTTCTCCTCTTCTCCATCCTGCTGCCAGGAAGGAGGATGTGACGGGTGTCGTTGAGGACCTTAAGACAAACTGTGTGTGTGTGTGTGTGTGTGTGTGTGTGTGTGTGTGTGTGTGTGTGTGTCTATGTGCACAGTCAAAAATCCATGTATAACTTTTGACTCTCCAACAACTTAACTACTAATAGCCTTACCGATAACATAAACAATTAACATATACTTTGTACGTTATATGTTTCATCTGTATTTTCACGATAAAGGAAGCTAGAGAAAAGAAAAATATTAAGAAAATCATGAGGAGGAAGAAAACCGTGCTGTATTTATCAAAAGGGAGCTGCATGTAAGTGGGTCTGCACAGTTCAAACCACTCTGGTCCTCAGAAGCCCAACTGTCTGTCCCTCTGGCCCCTGAGTCTGGGGACCTGTCCCTTAGCAGAGTCCCTCTTCCTCAGCATCCTACACCTGAGCAGCCAGGACCAGCCCTGCAAGCCCTCTGGTGCCCAGAGGCTTCAGATCCAGCCAGAGAGCCCAGGCGAGGACCCCCAGAACCTCCACCAGCCACCCCTGTTGTGATGGGGGGAGGGCAGACAGCCAGAGCTGGAGGCTCACCCTGAATGAGCAGGAGGCACCTGAGCCAGACAGTCGTCACCTTATTCAACACACATTTCTGATGTGCCTGCTGTGGGCCTGGCACTACCCTGGTCCACAAGTCCCCCTTCCCCCACACGATCTGGTTCTTACACATTTTATTGTAAAAATGTTACTGTGAATAATACGTAGAATAACATGTACGTGTGTATATATAACATATAAAATAATACACTTGGCTCTTGAACGTCCAATTTCCCTATGATTTTGGCAAGAGTTGAATATAATTGTAAAAAGCAGGGGCCTGGGTGGCTCCGTCGGTTAAGCGTCCAACTTCGGCCCAGGTCGTGATCTCACGGTTCAGGAGTTGGAGCCCCGCGTCGGGCTCTGTGCTGACAGCTCACATTCCTCTCTGTGTCCGCAGCACTCAGACCAGGGCAAGGCACAGAGGAGGTGCTCAGTGAGGCCTGTTGAGTGAGGGAATGGCCTGGAGACTTTTCCGTTTCTCCACCTTAATTACCACGCCCTCCCTACCCCCACTCGTGCCTCACCATACCTGCCAGGGACTTTGGGTCTCCGCTGCGGCTGGTCTCCCGAGCCCACTGTCCTCCTCAGTGTCTCATTTGGGAGGCTCTGGGGACAGGACATTGCACCACTGCCCCGTGACCTCTGGCAAACCCTGTCCATTCCACTCTACCCTTGAATTTCACCCATTTCCTCAGGCCACAAACCCAGGGGGGTATGCTAAACGGTTGCATAGGTGGCCCCCACGAACCAAGCCTCCAGGTATCCATGCCCCTGTGTGTGCACCCTCCCATGTTGACTCTGGGCTTGGCTTTATGACATGCTTTGGCCAATGGAACATCGAGAAGCATGAAGTGGGGCACCTGGGTGCTCAGTCAGTTAAGCTTCTAACTCTAGATTTTGGCTGAGGTCACAAGGTCACAATTTGTAGATTCAAGTCCCACATCAGGTTCCAGGCCTGGGATTCTCACTCTTCTTCTCTCTCTGTCCTTCTCCTGCTCACTCCTGCTCACTCGCTCTCTCTGTCTCTCAAAAATGAATAGATAAATATTTTAAAAACAAATAGGGGCGCCTGGGTGGCTCAGTCAGTTAAGCGTCCAGCTTCGGCTCAGGTCATGATCTCACGGTTTATGGGTTTGAGCCCTGTGTCGGGCTCTGTGCTGACAGCTAGCTCAGAGCCTGGAGGCTGTTTCAGATTCTGTGTCTCCCTCTCTCTCTGACCTTCCCCTGCTGGCGCTGTCTCTCTGTGTCTCTCAAAAATAAATAAAAAACAGAAAAAATAAAACAGAAACAAACATGAAGTGTGAAACAAGCAGAGACTCAATAGGCACTTGCACATGGGGGTCTGTCCCCTTGGAAGCCAGCTGCCGTGCTGTAAGAAGGTCAGCTAGACATCTGAATGATGGGAGGTCGGGTGGACGAGGTCCTGGGGAGAAGCCATCTGGTAATCCAGTCCCAGCTGCCCCCATGCGACCACATGGGCGAGACCCCAGGCAGCAGAACTAGGCAGATGACGCTGGCCAAACCACTGACTTTTTAGAAATAATATATCATTGTTGTTTTAAGCCACTAAGTTTGGGGGTGGTTTATTTCCCAGCAATAGATAACTGAAGCAAGGCCCATCCTCAGGCTTCTCTTCCCTTGTCTTCCACATCTAGTCCTGTGGAATCCACCTCCAGAATATAGCATATATCTTACCACGCCTCCAGGTGCCACTCTGGTCCAGGCCACAGCATCTCTCACCTGGGTCAGGCCACAGCCTTCTCACTGGGCTCCCTGCCTCTAGTCTTACCATCCTACCGTCACCATCCAGCAACCAGGGTGAAGCTTTCGGGGTGTTTGTCGCACTAAGCCTCACCCCTGCTCAAGACCCTCCAGTCAGTTCCTCTATCACTAAGACAGAGACTCCTCAGTGGCCTTCAAAGCCTTGTGTGGTCCAGCGGCAGCCACCTCTCCATCCCCATCTCCACTGGCTCTCCCCGTTACTCATGGCACCTGAGCAACACTGGCTTCCTGCCTGTTTCTTGAACATGCCAAGCATATCCCACCTCAGGGCCTTTGCACCAGTCTGCCCAGACTTCCTGTAGGTCTTTCCTTCCTGGTCTTTCTGTTCTTGGCTCACAAGAAGGCCCTCAGGAAGGCTAACTTACAGAAGAGGAAACTGAGGCTTGGAGAAGTGAGTCATTTCCCAAATTTACACACTTAGGAAGAGCCTGGGCTGATATGCCACCCTGAGTCTGTATGATCCCCCGCCGCAGGGCTCTTTCTGTCACATCAGTAGTTTGGGAGGATGATGGCAGTGGTCGTGGGCTCCTGAGAAAGGGGAGAGGTCGGAGGGGCTCCCTTCACTCACTCCTTCTCCAAACACTCCCAGCTGTAGCCTTTGGTCCCTGCCCTGGGCTGAGTGTTGGGGACTGGGGGTTGAATCAGACCAGACTTTGCCCTCTGGGAGCTCCCTTCTGGGGACAGAGAAAGCAGTAGGTCAAGGGCATTAGAGGGGCTCAGGCAGGCGTTGGGGTTAGCTCAGGAAGACAGCCTTCAAGATGGGGGGGTTCTCCAGGAAGGCTCAACAGGGGATGTGAGATTGGCTTGGGGGAGAGACCGAAAATGGGGGTGGTGTTCAGCGGCCAGAGCTGACTGCTGTTCCCTGTGAATAACTGGAAAGATCGGTGTCAGCCATGTGTGTCCATGCCGGTGTATGTGCGTGCGTGCGTGTGTGTGTGTGTGAGAGAGAGAGAGAGAGAGACAGAGGAGCAGTACCACGGGTGATGTGGAGGACAGACACGAAAAAGGCTGAATGAATAAATGGATTTTACTGATGTGGAAACGAAAGCCCAGAGAGGCGGAGTCACTTGCCCCAGCTCCCAGAGCCACTTGGTGATGGAGGCAGGACTGGAACCCGCCTGTCTTGCCACCACACAGAGCATGGTGTAGGAGCAGATGTCCACCTCCTCCAGGGTCTGCTGCTTACCCACTATGTGACCTCAGCTAAGGCTGTTCCCCTCACGGGCCTCATGTCCTCATCAGCAAAGTGACGGAATTGGATGCAGTTTCTTTCAGCACAAGGACTTTGCAGAAAATACTTCTACTGGAAACAGATTCAGGACCAAATAAACAGCCTTTGCCTCAACCTGGTACAGGATGGCTCTTGAACCGGCAGCCCTCTCCAGGCCCAGCAACTGCTCTGCTAGCTGAAGACAGGGAGCCCCAGGAATCCTGTGATTTCCCACCCAAGAGTCAAAGGTAGAGTTCCAGAAGACTCCACCGCCCAGCTCCTTAGAAACCCAGGGCTCCAGCCACACTTCTACGTACATCATCCTCCCAGCCCAGCCCCCAGGTCACTGCCCCTCACTCCCCAGCGCAACTTCCAGACTTCCTGGGTTCTCTCCGCCTCCATGACATGCCATCCTTTGGCCAACGAAGGAAAGGGGAGAGACAACTCACTGGCCCCTTGTCTGGCCTGTCCAGACAGATCTGACCAATCAGAGGAGCCAAGACAGCCTCAATTCCCAGATTCCAGTTCTGCTCATCCTCCACCATTCTGTTCCCTTCCACACTGAGGAGTGCCCTTCTCGTGGGTTCCATTCAGAATTCCAGGGAATTCATCCTGGGAAGGGAAGGACATGGTGAGCAAAACTGGAACAGATTTCAGAAGGGAATTCTTGAGGGGAGATTCCCCCACTCTGCTGGAGTCTAGAACTACCTCCAGGATCCAGGTTCTAGGCTGTCCAGAGGAGCCACGGTAACAGCTCAGTCTGTACAGAATGAACTCTGGGATCTACCACTTACAAGCCCTGTGACCATGAGCAAGTGTCTTCAATCTCTGAGCCTCTGCTCTCTTAGCTGTAAAATAGAGATTTGGGACCTATTCACTGAGATATTGTGAGGATTATATGGAATAAGGCAAAGGATATACCTAACACATAACAGGTGGTCATGGTCAGCAGCAATAATTTGTTTTCCTACTTATTCTCAGAGGCAGTGGCCTTGCCTCAGAGAGTCCGGGCCCCAGAATGGCTGGAGAGGTAGAGAGGGAAGAAGGGGTTAAAATAATATAGCTATCATCTATTTAGCACTTACTATGTTCCAGCCTCTGTGGTAATCACTACATGAAGTTATTGCTACTTTCACCCTGTAGATAGTTGTCTGAGGCACGTAGAAGTTCAATAACTTGCCCAAAGCCACACAGCTGGTAAGTGGCAGGATTGGGGCGCAAAGTCAGGCCCTCTGGCTCCAGAATTCACATTCTGAATCACCGTGCTATCCTACCTCACACGAAACCCATTTTCGGATGAGAAATGCTGAGGTTCAAAGAGCTTAAACTCACACTGCAGCTGAACAGGTGTACATCTAGGACTCTAACTCAGATCCTGTCTCTGAAGTTCTGGCAGTTTCCTCTGCTGCTTGCTGCCCCCTAGTGGCCTCTACGGGAGAGGCACCCCAGAGGCAAGCTGCAGACACCCATAGGGGCCTGATCCACACCCTCCTGACCCACTGCTCCTCCTATGCCCAAAGCTGCACGTCTTACAGTTTCTAAATACCACTCTGAATGTCATCTACATATACAACTGTGATATTCCTTAGCAATCTCGCAAATCCTCAAAGTCAACAAATCTAACTCCAAGCTTATACTTTTACACCCCAAACTTGCCCTCCTCCGTCATCACCAGCCAGCCAGCAACACAAGCTAGAACCCCAGCCACCTTGACGCCTCCCTCTTCCCCCTAGTCTGTCACCAGCCCAGGAGCCTGAATGGTGGCTGAAGAAGAATACCAGAAAAGTAGACATTAAGCAAAGTAAAGCAACAGTGGTGGAAGAGGAAGATCGGGACAGTGGCCCCTGGTCATGGCCAAGAGTAAAACTCAGCTCTGGTTAGAAAAGCAGACCTCTCTGCTTAGAAAGAAGCCCAAACACAGCTTTAAGGGCTGAGAGGAGGTCACAGTAAGGAGCACGATACTGGGAGCCAGAAGGACTGGGTGCTGCTCAGTCATAGTATGACCTTGGGACCCTGATGTCCCCATCTGTAAAATGAATAGGACAATGTCTACATAAGGCTGTTGGAAGGATCAAATTTAAAACCATTTAGGGGCACCTGGGCGGCTCAGTTGGTTAAGCAGCTGACTTCAGCTCGGGTCATGATCTCATGATTCGTGAGTTTGAGCTCCGCATGGGGCTCTGTGCTGACACCTGCTTCAGGTTCTGTGTCTCCCTCTCTCTCTGTCCCACCCCTGCTCATGCTCTGTCTCTCTGTCTTTCAAAAATAAATAAACATTTAAAAAAATTTTTTAAAACCATTTGCTTTGTGAACTCTAAAGGCAAGTACATAGGAGAGGTTGGGTGTTATCTGGAAAATTCATTCCAGTAGACTTCTCTTTCATTGTTATACTGAGTGCTGGATCCATAAGGTATGTTGTTTTGTTTTCAGAGAGGGTCATCAACTTTGGAGTTTTTAAAATTATGGTAAAAGAAAATATATAAAAACATAAAATTTGCCATTTTAACCACTTTTAAGAGTACAATTTAGGGGCGCCTGGGTGGCTCAGTCGGTTAAGTGTCCGTCTTTGGCTCAGGTCATGATCTCACGGTTCGTGGGTTCCAGCCCCCAGTCGGGCTCTGTGCTGACAGCTAGCTCAGAGCCTGGTGCCTGTTTCAGATTCTGTGTCTCCCTCTCTCTCTCTGACCTTCCCTGCTCAAGCTGTCTCTCTGTGTCTCTCAGAAATAAATAAAAAAACATTAAAAAAATTAAAGAGTACAATTTAGTGGCATTAATTACATTCACACTGTTATGCAACCATCACCATTATCTTTTTCCAAAATTTTTCATCATCCCAAATAGAAACTCTGTACCCATTAAGCAATAACTTCTCATTTCCCCCTCCCTCCAGCCCCTGGTAACCTCTAATCTCTGTCTTTATAAATTAGTCTGTTCTAAATATTTAATATAAGTGGAATCACAATATTTGTCCTTCTGTATCTGGCTTATTTCACTTAGTATAATGTCTTCAAGATTCATCTCCACTGTAGCATGTATCAGGACTTTATTCTTTTAAGATTTAATTTTAAGTAATCTCTACGGCCGATGTGGGGCTCAAACTTACACGCCTTAGATCAAGAGTCTTATGCTCTACCTACTGAGCCAGCCAGGCACCCCAGAACTTCATCCTTTCTTTTCTGTAAAGTTTTTTAATGTTTGAGAGACAGAGCAAGCACTTAAGGGGAAGGGGCAGAGAGAGGAGACACAGAATCCGAAGCAGGCTCCAGGCTCTACGCTGTCAGCACAGAGCCGGACACGGGGCTCGAATTCACAAGCTGTGAGATCACGACCTGAGCCAAAGTCAGACGCTTAACTGACTGACTCATCCAGGCGCCCCCAGAACGTCATTATTTATAGCTGGATAGTATTCTATGGTATGTAGATACCACATTTTATTTATCTATTCATCAGGTGATACTTGAGTTGTTTCCACCTTCTAGCTATTGTGAAGAATGCTGCAATGAACATTGACATGTAAGTATTTGTTTGAGTCCCTGTTTTCAATCCTTGTGAGTATACCCCTCATGTGTCATCAGGGTTTCTTTTGTATGTTTATTTATTTATTTTGAGAGAGACAGAGAGAGAGAGAGAGAGAGAGAGAGAGAGAGAGAGAGCAAGTGGGGGAGGGGCACAGAGCGAGAAGAAGAGAGAATCCCAAGCAGGCTCCACGCTGTCTGAGAAGACCCCAGCACAAGGCTGGATCCCACGAGCCATGAGATCATGATATGAGCCAAAATCAAAAGTCAAACACCTAACCAACTGAGCCACCCAGGCACCCCAAGTGTCATCAGTTTTTGACGGAGTTTTCCAATATGTACTGTGGCAGAGGGCAGGGCCGTTGGGAACAGGGCCCAGTGTGTTAAAGTGTGGCAAAGAAAAGTCCAGAGAAGAGAGGTTTCTGTGTGGCTATGATTAGAATAACAGCTAACGTGTGCCGTCTGCAAAACACTCCAGGACACTCCAGAGGGAGAAATAATATTGCCATTTTCCAGAGGAGAAGGAAGCCAGTGGCTTCTCCAAGGCCACATAGCCCGTGAGGGATCCAGGGAAAAGATCGTATCTTCCTTCCTCCCTTTTCTTTTTCTTTCTAAGTAAAGAAAGTAGTTCTGAGATGCTTCAGTCATCATGTTCTTACATAGGAACCTACAGCATTTTAGGTGGCACGGAATTAGAATTTTGTAGTGCAGTTCTGCACTTTCACAACAAAACATGTTCTAGAAAGAGCAAAACTATGGAGACAGAAAAAAGACCAGCGTTTGTTTGCCCAGGGCTGGGATTAAATGAAAAGACTCACTACTGAGAGGTTTAGGGAAATTTTGGGGGGTGATGGAGATGATTTATATCTTGATTGCGGTGATATTATGCAATTGTGTGCCTTTTTAAAGACTCACCAAACTGTACCTTAAAAAAAGGAAATTTTTACTGTATGTAAATTATACCATAACCTTTTTAAAATATGTTTTTAATGTTTATTTACTTTTGAGAGAGAAAGAGATAGAATCTGAGCAGGGGAGAGGCAGAGAGAGAGGGAGGCAGAATCCAAAGCAGGCTCCAGGCTCTGAGCTGTCCGCACAAAGCCCGACATGGGGCTTGAACCCTTGAACCATGAGATCATGACCTGAGCCAAAGTCGGTCACTTAACTGACTGAGCCACCCAGGCGCCCCAATTTATACCATAACCTTTAAGAAAAGAATGAGTAAGTGAATGGAGGAAAACTAAAACTCTAGTCTCACATTTTTGTTATGTTTGAGAACTTTGCAAGTGACAGCACTCTTAATTATTTAGAGCATAAATTTCTATTTTTTCATTCATGATAAAGTGAAAGTACTTGAACCTATCATCCAACCCAAGAACTAAAACATCACTAAAAATTAAATCTATTTACAGGTTCACCCCACTCCACCCCCAGGTAATCACTATTCTGAATTTTATGTTCTTCATTCTCTTGCTGTTTTTTTAAAATAGTTTTTTCACACATAAATTAGGCAGGGCTCATGAATCTGACCTTTTTATAGGTCAAAACAGGTTGCAGCCCTGCAGTTTCATATGGGTTCAGCCCCATATTATACCCAAACACAACAGTTCTGGTTGTATTTGAATTTTATAGATACCTTCCCATCTCTACTCTTCTGGGACTTGCATTTTTTAAAGTTTACTTTATTTTTTTAAGTTTACTTATTTATTTTGAAAGAGAGAGCACAAGCAGGGTAGGGACGGAGAGAGAGAGAGAGAGAAAATTATGAGCAGGCTCAGCACGGTCGGCACAGAGCCCAATGTAGGGCTCCGAGATCATGACCTGAGCCAAAGTCAGATGCTTAACTGACTTAGCTACCCAGGCGCCCCTATTTTTTTTTAATAATCTCTACACCCAATGTGGCTAGAACTCACACCCCCAAGATCAAGAGTCGCATGCTCTTCCGACTGAGCCGGCCCTAGAAAACTTGCATTTTTGCACTCAATATTTTCTCATCATGATCCAGCCACCTTGTTGTCTTTCATTCATCTGCTACTGTCATATAATTATTCCGCATTTCTTTCTCTCCTGTCAATGGTATTTAAGCGTTTTCAGTCTGGCGATACTATGAACAATGTTTCTGCTACCATTCTTATATATGCCTCCTGACATATGTGTGCAATTCTTGTGGCTGTATCCCAGGAATGGATTTGCTGGGTCTTGGGATGCACTGACGCTCAGCTGGACACAATGTGATTCACTTTCAGAGCTCCAAATGAGGGCACAACGTGCCACGTCCTCCAGGGTGAGAGCGTGGGTGGACAAGATGTGGTGGGAGGAGGTGCCCTGGGTGGTTTCTGGTGGAAGTGAACACCTCTGTGTGCACGTGGCAGGGCACCTCTGGAATGAGATGATGGTGCCATGAGATGTGAGATAGGGAAGGAAACTCACCAGTTGCTGTGGGAATCATCTTCCAAGGAGTGTTCCATCCCCGCTGGACCAAGGGAGGGCTTGGAACCCAAACAGGGCAGACGAAGGGCTCTCTCCTAGTTGGCAGTATCTCCATCTGGGGCTGGGAGGCTGTGTAGCTGGTACATCTGGAGGGAAGAGACCAAGGCAGTGCTGAATTCCTCCCATTTACCAATCCTGACCCCAAGGATCTCTCCCCATATCCTTGATCTCACTTTGCATCATTATTTTTTTTTAAAGTTTTTTTAAATGTTTTTTTTTAATTTTTGATACAGAGAGAGACAGAGCATGAGAGGGGGAGGGGCAGAGAGAGAAGAAGACACAGAATCTGAAGCAGGCTCTAGGCTCTGAGCTAGCTGTCAGCATAGAGCCTGACGCGGGGCTCGAACCCACGAACGTGAGATCTGACCTGAGCCGAAGTCAGAGGCTTAACCAACTGAGCCACCAGGCACCCCATCATTATCTTTTTTAATCCTCCCAGTGAGAGGTACTGTTATCTCCACAGATGAGGCTTAGAGAAGGGAAGTGCCTTGCCCAAAGTCACATGGGTTTCCCCACTGCCTGTACAAATACTTTTCCCTTCCCTAGCCTCAGTTTCCTCATCTGTAGAATGAGAATGAGAACACTAGACCCACCTCACAGACTACTGGGAGGATTAAATAATACTATGCAAGCCTTAGTCCTGGAGATGCTTCTTGAAAGTCACTCGTAAAAAAAATTTTTTAAATATTTTAAAAAGGGGCACCTGGGTGGCTCAGTCGGTTGAGCGTCCGACTTCGGCTCAGGTTATGATCTCGTGGTTCATGGGTTCGAGCCCCGCGTCCCGCTCTGTGCTGACAGCTAGCTCAGAGCCTGGATCCTGTCTTTGGATTCTGTGTCTCCCTCTCTCTCTGACCCTCCCCTGCTCTCACTGTCTCTCTCTGTCTCTCAAAAATAAATTAAAAACATAAAAATATTTTTAAAAAAGAAAGTCACTTGTTACTGGTGCTATTGCTATTATTACTAAGGGGAGCAGGAACCCGGGATAGTCTGAGCCCTGACTTCTCATCACCCAGCGAAGTTGCCTTTTGCAGAGACTCCATGGGATGTGGTAATCATGGCCCATTTGGGTCACCTCTGCTGCTCTGCCATGTGTCTTTCAGGACTGCACAGTCCAGCCCCCTCCTCCACCCTGCTCCGAGGCCCCAGAGTAGAAGTAGTTGTCTTCCCCTACAGGTTCCCCCAAATAGAGGTGAACTGACCAGCGAGCAGATGCCGCACCCCTCCTGCGCTACCTCAGGGCAAAGGAAGAAATCGGAGCCCAGCAGTTCATTGGATCTGCTGAGCACATAGTATGTGCCAGGTCCTGCGCTGGGCACCAGGAGCACTGGGAAACAAGCCAACCTCTGTCCTCAAGTCAGAAAAGGAGGAGCCAGAAGACAAGAAGACTGTGCTGAGTACTATGCTAACGAAGTACAGAGACCTGTTCTATAGAACAGAAAACCAGACAGGCCTGGGGGCCGGGAAGGCATCCCAGGAGATGTGACCTTTGAGCTGGGCCTTTAAGAACTGGCAAGCGCTTGCCAAGTGCTCAGAGACTCCTAGGACTACCGGCCAGGTTAACAGGAGAGGAGACTGAGCCTCACCGACGGTCCCCCCTACCCGCCTCCCTTCGCGGGACCAGGCTGAGCACCGGCCTTGGAGTCCGTAAGCCTCGCGCCCAAGCCGGGCCGCCGGTGTCCGCCCCGCACTCAGGGCGGGGCCTCGGCTCAGGTGCGCGGCGGCGGCGGCGGCGGCGGCGG